>JAFMOD010000615.1:586749-698115 GCA_019802435.1 Corydoras maculifer | reverse complement strand
TTTTGATAAATCAATTAACTTGATCCATGTTTTTGGACTGTGGGAGGAAACCGGAGAACCCGGAGAAAACCCACGCAGACACGGGGAGAACATGGAAACTCCACCCAGATGGGGATTCGAACCGGGAATCCCTAGCGCTGAGAGGCGAACGTGCTAACCACTAAGCCACCGTGCCGCCCAATATATATATATATATATATATATATATATATATATATATATATATATATATATATATATATATATATATATATATATATATATATATATATATATATATATATATATATATATATATATATATATATATATATATGTTTTTGTTTTTGTTTTTTTTTGTTTTTTCTGTATGTATTTAATGTTCCATGTCAGTCTACATGACAGATTAACCAATCAGATACAGTGTTTACATAATTCCACAATCACTAAAGAATTTCCTTTCATCGATATTCAGACCATGGTGTAAAATCTACTCCAGGACAGAATTCTCTTCTTTTTAAATTCTTTGTAAACCCGTTTAACAAATCCAACCATACAGTCTTATTTCCGAATCTGTATTGTTTTCTAATGCAAACTGGACCCAGTTCTAACACAGCAGGCTGAAATAATGTCAGGAAGTAAAGAGCTGCCAACACCCTTTTTTACAGTCTTCCTTCCTCCCTACTCTCATCCATCCATCCACAGCTCCACCATTAACCAACTTCCTATGCAAGCTACAGGGAAACGTTAAAAAACAACAATAAAAATAAATCAAATGAGAGGGTTTTTAAAGACTAAAAAAAGCATGAAACAAGACGGTAGTATTTTTAAATAGTGTAAGAAATACAAAAAACAACCAACATGGACACACACAGTGCCCTGACCTCAACAATCAACCACTGGGTTTAACTAGAATGGAAACTGCAATCCACGTCCTAACATCGGTGTCTGATTACATTAAAGCTTTTGCTGGATGAATACGAGGGCGACATGGTGGTGTAGTGGTTAGCACGTTCGCCTCTCAGCGTTTAAATCCCGATCTGGGTGGAGTTTCCATGTTTTCCCCGTGTCCACATGGGTTTCCTCCAGGTTCTCTAGTTTCCTCCCACAGTCTAAAAACATGAATTCAAAGTAAACTGGTTGCTATTAATTGCCCCCTATAGTGGATGTGTCTGTGTCCGTGTGTGTGTTTGCTTGCACCCAGCAGCATTTGAAGCGTTCTCCCCCTGGAGATACGGCATAGGGAACCCCCACCCACTGTGACCCTACAGTAGTACAATAGTAATGAGTCCACACATACACAGTGTAAAATATAGAAAGACATCATAAAAGAATAGAAAGATCTATAGCTTTTAAGGGAGAACCAACTCAAAATGGGATGTGATAAAAGCTCCTGTGGGTGTAATGTGTAGGTGTCCATACAGTCTAAATAGCTAAACCACTGCTCTACTGCACATGTGTGAAATCTCTCCTCCTAATGGACTCTTTACTGTAGTATAACTGCATGTATGTGGAAATTGGAAGGGTTCTTCTGCCACAGCAGATCATTATTTTTTATAATGTCCTCCTCCGTCACCCCAAACACCTGCATGTCCTCCCTCACCACATCCATAAACCTCCTCTTTGGCTTTCCTCTCCCCCTGCCCGATGGCTCCATCCTTACCACCTTTTCGCTAATATAAACCTCATCCATTCTCTGTACATGTTCAAACCACCTTATTCTCACCCCCCTAACTCTTTAAAACATCAATCTTAAACATAATCTTGCCCATCCTCATCACTCCCAATAAGAATCACAGCATCATCATCTCTGCAACCTCCAGCTCCCTTTCCTGCCTTTTGGTCAGTGCCATTGTTCCAAAGTAATGTATTTAAAATACAGTATTTATTTGTTTTAGGTTTGCAAATAATATCAGTAAAATTCCTATTGCTTTACATTTAGTGAGGCTACAGTCACCTGTTTCACAAAAGATGAACCATCTTTAAACAGGTGGTTCCAGTCCTAAAAATCCAATTAGCTAATTATAATCTAATTATCCTCCTCTTCAGAAAATTCACTCACAAATCTCAATTTAGAAATATACTCACTTCTCTGCTTTTAATATTTTGTGTCACCTTTCATTGCCTACAATATAGTATATTTACCTACAATTGTGTGAAATTTGGAATGTTTTCTTTAAATGACCAGTGAGTAGAATAAATAGCCAATCTGATTGTGATAGAAGAAGAATGTGCTGTTTAAATATATTTAATATATTTATATATTTAACAGGGAATAAAGGAACAGATTAAGTAGCAATATTGAGTAAAAAAATCTATTTTGCATAACAAAACAGCACTTCTGAATAAAGAGCTAAGAAGATTTTTATTATTTCAAAGATGCCAAGAAGAAATCATCAAAACCTTTAACTGCATGACATGGTCCTACCAGCTATTACATTAGTCGAACTGCTCTTAGCTTCCTTTTTAAAATGCAAATGAGACCATAAAACATCCCTTTCATTCTCTCTTTATCTCTCTCTCTCTCTCTTTCTAGCTCGCTCTTTTTTTCTGCATTCAGGGTTTAAATACCTCATTAAAATGCTTAAGCACTGCCAAAATATTACAAGCTATTTCATGCTGACATGCTTCTCCTCTGGCTGCTGTTTGTGTTTAAGTTGGTATGAACACAAAGAAATTAAGTGTGTGGGCAACACTGGCTCACGGGCTGAACAACATGAAGTCAGCAAGAAACCGAAGTGTTGCACAAGTCAAGAAAAAAGACATGACAACCGACACGATGAGGCGAATGAGGCTGTACTGTCCAAATAAAGCGGGTTAATAATGTTGTCAGCACATGATTACACTGTTATTGTGGGTCTTCACAGCTTTCTGAAGGGAAGCACATGTCCATACTGAGCAAGATGTTAAGAATCCTTTAAAGTTCATTTGAGAATGAAGGAACTTTTTCATGGGTCACAAAACTAATGGAGAGTGTATTTCCTTTGTAAATACAATGCAGTATTGCATGAGCATTTGAAGAGACAACACCACCTTGGGCTTTATTATTAAAAAAAAAAAAAAAAAACTACCAAGAAGTGAACGCTTACTTGTAAATTAATGTTTACACTGTTTGCTAAAATTATCATCACAAGCTCGGGCTACGAAGGTACTAGTAATAGTACTAATAGTATTAAAATGTATATGAATAAATTTGCAGTACGGTATTTTAAAATACTAAATAATGTGCTTAAGCAGTAAGATTCTCTGAAGGCCTGTATACCATCATTCTAGTAACAGGAAATCTGTACCATCCTACTTAGTATGCCATGTCTTCATTCCCATTGTGTCTGCCTCTACTTTCAAATAGTGCAAGAATATTATTTGTGTCCCTTCATCGCAAATTTATCATTCCTCACAGGTTTTCTTACTCTCTTGTTTCAGATGCATGTGTACTTTTCTTTTACCCAGCAACATCTTCCCAGTTAAAAAAATAATAATTCTGACAGACAGCAGCACAACTGTGAAAAGCTATACATCTTGGTCTGTTTTCCTTCAATGGAGTGTTTTATAGAGCAACGTTTCCAGTAATGTCTATGTGACAGATATGTACCTAATGCATGTATTTTACTCACATAATCATGAAAAGCTTTGGCTTCACTCGAATGCTCACATGTGTCTCTTCTCTCTGGTGCTGCACAATAGAGATCCCAGAAAACACTGGAAAAAAAAAACAACCGCTGTGAATAAACACCATGATCTGCCAGATGTTAGGAGGTTTGTTGTGTTGGATGTAGCCAGCTTACCACCACCAGGAGTGGAGGAACCCTGGCGGCTCGCCCAGCGTGATGTTCTTCTCCCATCGGATCTGCCAAGATAGACAGAATAATAAAATGAGTGATTACTATTCTAGAGTAATACAGCTGAGTCATAACTGCTGCACAATAACAGCAACATATTAAAGAAGCTGGTACAAGGTTTGTTCTTACTAAATATACAGTGTAACACATGAAAAAATATGCTCACTCAAATATGTAATAGGAAATTTAAACCCTCAGTGAATGTATGGGGTTCGAGCATAATGCTTGACCTATATGAAGGACAATGGAAAGCACATTCTACAGTGTCCTGTTGAGTTTTGCCACTGAGCTCAGTGCAGTATGTGAGGGAGGAAACACATTAAAGTGCGATTCTTCATGGATAGTGGTGGGAGGGGTAGCACTGGGCGTGATGACCCATGAAAATCATATACTCATTCATTTTTACACAGAGCTGGCAAGTTTGTTTTACGCATTGTGAGAATTTAACATAGACTGCCATTCATTCTATAGGGAATTACCTAAAGCAGGGGTCTCAAAGTGCCGGCCCGCGGGCCACATCCGGCCCGCGAAGCAGTCTTATACGGCCCCTCAAGGGTTATTAAGATATGCATTAAAAAATAAAAATAAAAAATTATAATAATAATCTGGCCCGCAATTTGGTTTAATTATTTATACATTATTATGTTATTTTTTATATTTTATCTTAATTTGTAATGTGGTGTTTGTGTGTCTTTATTTTTGTAAAAATACGCTGCGTTGCCTGGTGATTTAGCGCCTGCTGCGTAAGCCCAACCCACTCGTAAGCTGCACGTCTCTGCGTGTAACGGGTTGTACTCAGAAATGAAGCCAAAGTGGATGAACAGTATAACAGTCACTGGTGTAGATGTGTCGCTGGTGCTAATGAAAGACACAGACTCGTTTAGTAATAGGAACTCAGACCAAACCAAACCAGAACAAAGTTTCTCCATAATACTATCACCCTTACATTAACAAAAACCTAGCCATAACTATAAACATACAACATTTTTAGTTTAAAAATAAATTATTTACACTATGGGCGGTACGCTGGCTTAGTGGTTGGTTAGCATGACCGTCTCTCAGCACTGGGGATTTAGGTTCGAACCCCAATCACTGTCAAAAACATGGATTTAAAGTAAACTGGCTACTCTAAATTGCCCCATATAGTGTACGTGTGTCTGTGTGTGCCCAGGAATGGATTGATGCCCCTTCCTGGGTGTGTCTGCTCAGCTCAATGGAGCAAAAAGGCAGCATGTGAAAACATGAGCCATTAACTTGAAGTCATATTTCCTGAAGTTCCAAAGTCATTTAAACTTCATTGTTGGTAGACTTTTTTTCCTCAACAAACAAAGTGAAAATGTTGCCTAAAATAAGGTAAGCTTCATAAAGCAACACCCAGCCTGAAATCATTATTTACATATGACCATCTGACATACACCCCAGTAATTTTGTAATAATTTGCTGGAACAGATGCCTGGCCTTTGTTTGCACAGCAACTCCACTTTCCATTTGACAGCTGCTTTTATGTAAGGAATCTAAATTTATGTAGACCGAAGGAAAGCATCAGGCACCACACACCCAGGATGAGCTCACTGGATGAGCTGGCTGTTTCTTTTTCTTCTCACAATGATCCACCAGCTGCCATAAACAATGTGGGTGTACTGAGTAGTCCTCTTATCTAATGTGGTTGTTTGTGTGAGCCTGACGCTGCACGCAGATACAGACGGGTTATTTTGAGCTCAATAGCTGTGTGGGCTGCCTGCTTGGACAAGGTGGCAAAAGATGGGAGTTGTGAAGGAAGCAGTACACAATGGGAAAGAATGTCTGAGCATTGTCTTGTTAGAGTCTGAGTCACACTGTGTTTTGGCTGTCTTGAGTGTCTCTTGCTTTCCTGTTTCACTCTTGATTTCTTTTTGATCTCAGATAGCCCTTTTCATTTGTTGTGTATTTAATCATTGGATGTTCAAAGTGTATTATTTGGCATGTATGGTGGTCATTTTTTTTGACAAAGCTGACCCTTCTTTTTGTTTTAAATGCCACAAGAATGCTTTATCTATCTTACAGAAGCTAATATGTTCATTCATTCATTCATTATCTCCCGATTTATCCTCTATTAGGGTCGCTGTGGGGTTCCCCATGCCCATCCAGGGGAGAACGTCTCGGGCGCTGGGCAGATAGACCCAGGACAGGGCGCCAATCCATCGCCTGGCACACATACACACTCACACACACAAACTCTATATGGGGCAATTTGGAGAATTCAATTGACTTGATCTATGTTTTTGGACTGTGGGAGGAAACCGGAGAACCCGGAGGAAACCCACGCAGACACGGGGAGAACATGGAAACTCCACCCAGATGGGGATTCGAACTGGGAAGCTAATATGTTAATTGACATATTAGCTTTTTGTAATTGTAAGAAAATTCATTCATTCATTATCTCCCGCTTATCCTCTATTAGGGTCGCGGTGGGGTTCCCCATGCCCATCCAGGGGAGAACTTCTCGGGAGCTGGGCAGACAGACCCAGGACAGGGCGCCAATCCATCGCTGGGCACACACTCAATCACACAGACACACTCTATATGGGGCAATTTGGAGAATTCAATTAACTTGATCCATGTTTTTGGACTGTGGGAGGAAACCGGAGAACCCGGAGGAAACCCACGCAGACACGGGGAGAACATGGAAACTCCACCCAGATGGGGATTCGAACCGGGAATCTAATATGTTAATTGACATATTAGCTTTTTGTAATTGTAAGAAAATCCTTGGCATAAAATTTTCCAAATGTATTAACCAATCAGTGAATATGCAATTTAACAAATGTTATATAATGTATAGTTAAAATACCGACATGCTAATCTTGTTAGTTAGCAATGATGCTAACCATTGTTGTATCCATTAAGTATTTCTGTTTTCATGATCATTTATATAATAATGTACTTTGAGGTATGCAATATGTTTACATTATCAAAAATCTATATGGCACATATTTACAATAGTACACCATCTTAAAGCAGCTGTGTTCTAAGCCTGACCCCCCAAATCATTTCAGCAGTCATGCTGGAACAGAAGACCCAAGCCTTCCCCAAACTGTTGTCACAAAAATGCAAGGTCAGGTGTTTACTTTAATATACCTGTGAAAATGGGACTTAATGAATAAGCCAAATTGCCCTGTTCTGATATTTCTGCCCATATGCTGTATGTCTATATCAGAACTAACATTTATTCAATTTCAATTTAGAGCTGTCATTTCACCTTTAATCCATGTTTTTGGAATGTGGACTGGAGAACCTGGAGGAAACTCATGTGGAGCGGGAGAACATGCCATATCAGGATTCAAACCTAGATCCCCCTCGCTAACAGGCAGACGTGGTAACCACTGCACCACTGTTCCACCCCGAATAAGCAATAAGGATGTAAAATAGTTTAAATTAAAGGACTTTTCCTATTATAGATTTATAGCACATAAATCATAAAACATTAGCACGATGAAGTCCAATTAACACCATGCCTTCCAGCATAATTAACACCATATTATGATCAAGACCCCAATATTTGGCTAAGTACTTTAAAGCCCAAATGAAAAAATAACACATAAAAATTCTTATGTAATAATTACAAACAGTACATATTGATTTGGGGGAATTAAATGCAGCATGGTGGATGACGCTGACAAAGTGTGTACATGAACATAAGAAGCTGTACACTGTGTCTCTGTCTCAGTATCAGCTCATCTGAGCTCAGAGTAACTTAATTAAACCACCACTAGGGATAAACCCAGAGTCAGACACAGCAAACACCTGGAAACGGGCCAAGCAAACAGTTTGAGCATTGGCTGCATGAAGATGTGTACAAATGTTCTTATGTTATATTTTGGCTTCCTACCTCTGAGAGGAACGTCTGTGCAGATTTCTGAGCGCCAACATGAAGCAAATACTCATAAACATAGAGGGCTAACCTGTAGGAGAGACAGAAGATGGGATACATTTAAATATTCTGATCAACACTTCAACTTCATAAAACATATGAGCAAATGTTGAGTATTTAAATACACCTTCTGATTTCACATATATATACACACACAAACACCAAAAAACAAAACAAAAAAAAAATACATATATATTTCATTCATTCATTCATTATCTTCCGCTTTGTCCTTTATTAGGGTCGCGGGGGGGTTTCCCATGCCCATCCAGGGAAGAACGTTTTGGGCACTGGGCAGATACACCCAGGACAGGACACCAACCTATCGCTGGGCACACACTCACACAGACATACACACATACACACACTATATGGGTAATTTGGAGAACTCAATTGACTTAATCCATGTTTTTGGACTGGGGGAGGAAACTGGAGAACCCGGAGGAAACCCACGCAGACACAGGGAGAACATGGAATCTCCACCCAGATGGGGATTCGAACCGGCAAACCCTAAAGCTATTGTGCTAGATACATATTTGACATGCAGAGAAGCACAGTGTACATCCCACAACACTTGCATCCTATCAGAATTAGCTTTGCAGTAAAGACTCTCAATGTGGTCCTGATGCTTACAGGGTGCTTACTGGAGCTTTAAACCTTCAGTTCTATTTTCTACTATCTGTGACGTTAATGCAGGGTTGTTTACTACTACATTCCCAAGTTCAACTAATTTATTTATAAAGCGCTTTTTACAATAGTACAATAGTTGTCACAAAGAAGCTTTACAGTGTTATAAGACTTAAACCACCAAAGAGCAAGCTGAAGCAACAGTGGCAAGAAAAAACTCTGTTATGCTGTTGTTTTAAGGATGAAACCTTGGAAGGACCAAGCCTCAGTGGGGGACTCATACTAGCGTAGGACAGCCATGTACAGATTGTGTGGTTCCAAACACACAGTAGCTGATATTTGAGGTGTCCTTTAATTTGGTCTAGTCACAAATAAGTGAATGTGCTATGACCTTGATACACAAGATGCAGTAAGTGAATAAATGGTTCCTTGCGTCATCCTCTCCAGTGTAATTTCCGCGACTCAACCCACCAAGATGAAAACAGGCGGCGCTCTCTCAGCTGAAAAGGACAACATTGTTTTTTTTTTTTTTGTTTTTTTTATGGCACCCAATTTACTGATAAGAAGCTAATCATGAAAACAAGTTGGCTGAAGCTTCAAAAGGAAAAAAAAATAGGGCAAAAAAATAAATGGACCAGAACCGGAGAGAAGCGTGTACACGGGCGGAGGCATTTCATGTGTGACGGGATGATGTAGAAATTGGAAATAATGATAGAAGATTTTATGGAAGCCAAGATGAAAGACAGGCTGGGTTGAGGGAGGAGACCCAGTCGCCAGAAATAAGACCAGGGTGGGAGGGAAACTGTAAAAAATTAATACTCCTGAGAATCTGCCAGACCTCTCAGTGCTACCCAGTCAAGCATCTACAAGGCACAGAAGAAGGGAGGGCTGGAGAGAGACTCCCCTAAAAAACAAAGGCAAAGGCTACAGAGCAAAACAGGCAGGAGAGATCGTCTGTCTTTAATGTGGGACTATTTTCTGAACAAACACTTCAGACTTCTGGAGCATGAAATAAAGAGTTGGTTTATATTATAATGCATTATACTTCATACTAAATAACATTTGGATAAAAGGTGCTGGCTGGAACAAAGAGGCAACCATGCTGTCTATTGTAATTAATGCTAACTATGGAAAGATTAGTAATATTACAATTACAACTGTTATATGTAAATTCTCTTTACACACAGAGAGGCTAGTTTGACATTTACAGCAGATTCATTTTGATTACAGAAGTACCGTGCATGTGGAGGTGTCTTAATTAGACCTTTTAATAAAAACCCTACATTAGAGTAATAAACATGATTAAACATCGAGATTCCGAATGACGGCTAGAATTCCTGCCTTCTTATGAGGGTTGTATCCTATTTTATTTAATATTTGGGAACAGTACAGTTACACTGAGGTCTATCTTTTATAGATCAGTAGGCACATTATATGATCAAATGTGTGAGGGCTTCTTAATATTTCAAAGAGCTTTGGTCCCCGTTAAGTAAATAAAACCTGCTTGAACTGTATCTGTCTCTGAGGAAGAGGTGTTAGTGTTAAAAGTGAGGATTTTTGTCAAAGTAATCATAGGCTTGCCTTACATTGGATTACTTCAGTCCTTTTGTCATTCTCTAAGGGCTTCAAAAGCTATTGTAGGTTATCATTGGTGGGGATATGGGAACAGATATCAGCATCACCTGCAGGTACCGCCTTAAGTGACCACGGAAGTTGTCGATGCCTGTGAGAGCCCATAAAGTTGACACAACCCTATAGCTATTACAGCCTTCATTGTACTTTAATACCTAAAAACACTCAGTTGGTGTATGCAGGAATGCACATTTAATTTTGCTAAAATCTCACAGAGACATCTATATGACACCTATACATTATATCCTCAAGAGTTTGTGACATTCAGACACCATGCAGATAAACCGGCTGGAACAGGACTTTCCTAATCTCTTGTTATAATGTTTAAAGCACATTAATATTTTTGCATCCTGTTAGATAAACATTCCTGGAAACAAAGGGACCTCGCCCAATAAAAAAAGTCCCACACTGTTATCACAGGACAGATCTGCTAGACTGTGACAGTCAGTGACATTTTTAGAGCCAAATAATGTGTAGATTTTAATAGGTCAATCATCCAGGTTGGTGTTTTTTAAATCCCTAGTGTTAAGTTACATAAACTAGAACCTGCTGGAAGGAAGTGCTTCATAGAGAGTTTATTCAACACTTATATTTTAATCACTTATTTTTGCTGCTGTATCGTCCTGACATATTTGTGATCCTGCTTACTGTGCACAGAAGTGACGCTATAAACCTTTAGCAAAACACAGGTTTTGAAATATCATAATGTTATGGACAAGATTTTTATAGATGGCCCTAAACTCCCCACAATGCTGCTGCTTGTTCAGGCAGAGCAAATGACCTGCTACAGGCTGCTGGACAGAGCTCCAACAAAATCAAAGAAAGGCATGAAATGAGACACTGCTGAGGGGCTCACGTGACCACTTACATTCATTAAGGGGATTGAAGAGCGCAGTAAAACACATTCTGTAAACGAGTCGCTGAAAGTCATTCAAGAACAAGGCCGTCTGGAGGAAATGAGTTTTCCTCATGGTTCACTGAGAGGAAGGTCATTCAGCGATGGACAACAGGAATTAAAAGTGTTAGTGTGAGTGTGACACGTTCACTTCAGGCAACATCAACCAGTCAATTCAGATTCGGGAAATATTTAATCTACTCAGAAAGACTGACTAAGCTTCACTTACAATCCCTTCATTATGCCCAATGTGTAGAGTAGTGTAGTGTAGTTGATTTTTGGCTCGAAATACATAATATGATGTTAAAATTCTAAATGCTAGTATATTAATATATTCCTATAAATATGACAGTTTTGTACAGATATATTTGTTTGTTAAAAGTGCCACTTGGATTAGGCAAGCGATTATCTGAATTGTATGTCAATCATTTTCTGGGCTCTAATGCCACATTACATGGGGTCACATGAGTTAGTTGCCACACTGATTCAGGTTTGGAGAAGGTTGTTTTGTTGGTTGGTGAAGGCTCTGTGTCATGAGCGTTCTTTGACCCCAGTGGCAAAGTCAGTCAAAGGCCACATTGCACAGTATTTATGTCTATACATGTCCTTAAAGTTATTGGTCATAAGTAATAAAACGACAATCCTAAGACCTGTTCCACTATTTATTTATCACTACTGAACAGTTCACAAAAACAATATATAACAGTACTTTAACTTACTTTAACACCTCGAGTTTATAAAGATTGTTGAAAGTCTCAATAGATCATATAGATGTGGTAAAGATGTGATAAGATCATATAGATGTGGTAATCAGGTGTCCACCTACATTTTGCCGTGAACTGGGTACTGAACATACAGCCTCAATCTAAGCAGACGTAATGAGGTGGATCCACAAACACTAGAAAAGCATTATTAACTTCATGCTGGGGCTGGCTATGTCTCATTAGAGGAGCTTCCTCTTCATTTCTCCAAATGAGTTTTCAATGGTTGCCTTATTCAGCACAGACAGAAACAAGCATCAAGGTGAGGGATCAGAGCATTTTATGTATGTGGATATGGGAATGGAAGCAAGAACTGAAATATAGAGGCACTAGAGGTCTTTCATGTCCAGAGAAAGCTAACCATCAAATACTGCACAACAAGAGGAGACTAATAAAAAATGGGGAAATAATGAGTAATAGAGAGAAGGAAAAAAATGAGCCATTTAGATGACAACAAAATAGGACTGCAACCATGAGAAACATGTGCCATTTCTGCCACCTAGAACACAACACGCCTTCAAAAATGACACATTGAATAACTTGTTTCACTTAAAGCAGTCTAAAATTCTGTGGTATTGACCTACAGTTTGGGTTTCATTTTTTTTCCTGACCTTAAAATTAATTTGTGTGATTTAAGTGATTGTTTATTTCTGTAACTGCATCGTTTTACCACAATTCTGTAAAAGAGCAGAGTTTGCATGGGGTTTTTTGACTGTGCTGGGTCAAAGAGCAGCTCTGAAACCACTCAGCCATCATGTCGCCCTCATTTTTATGAGCCATAATGAGCCATAAAGGGCTCTCTTAACCCCTCACCCCAAAAAATAACCATCCCAAACTGATGCCATCCTGGCTCCATGTATAGTTATGTTATCTGTTTAACAGAGTTAATAATGTGCAGAGTTAATACTTTTTTTTACACAAGAAGGACTGTTTCATTTTCTGTTCTTTCTTGATTCATTCATATCCATTTTCCATATGCATTTCTATTTTGTTTCTCGCACCACCCTCCACTGCTACATTGTTACCAACCCAGCAACAGAGGGACCACTCAGTTCCCATAAAAAGTAAAAACAAAAGAGGCTCCTTCATTTATACAAAAATAATAGTGATAAATATGGGATGGAGATACTCCTAGAATTCTAAAGTCTTGTACAAAATATAAAATTTTAAATACTGTACTAAATGTGCAATAAAACATGGATTTGATCAGGGTGCCAACAGGTGTGCATAAACATTCCCTTACAATAAAAGTGTAGTATGCAGGATGCAATAAGGTCTTTTGGTTTCATCGCTGGAGATCTGAGTTCAAACCCCATTTGGGTGGAGTTGCCATGTTCTCCCTGTGTCTGCATGGGTTTTCTACGGATTTTTAGATTTCATCCCACCGTTCAAAAACATGGATTCAAGGTGAATTGACTGCTCTAAATTGTCCCTATATAGTGTGTGTATCTGTGTGTGTTTGAGTGAGTGAATGTGTGCCCAGCAATAGATTGCCATCCTGTTCAGGGTGTATGCAGCGCCCAAAATGTTCTCCCCTGGATTGGCATGAGGAACCTTAGTATAGGATTAAATGAAAAATAATGGATGGATGGATAATTACTTAAGAATAAGCCATTTATATTTTTGGTAGAACACATTCAAGGAACTGGCAAATTTGTAAAGAATCAGCACTGTATTCTTCATATTCATCGGGTGAGTTGGTATTTCGTTGTTTGCAATCTGCACCCTCAACACCAGATGCCACTAAACCCTATACACTGCATCCTTAAATTCCCAAACTCGTGTACATATACAGCAGAATCAAATACAGTACAACCACAGATGCACTTTTAGACACGCAGCACACAGCAGGAGATCACACGTGTTCTTGAGGATGCGGTCTACAAAGTGTTGGACATTGTGCACAAATACTTTCTAATCATGTAGGGTCTGGCAGCTTGCGCAATCAGTCCTCTACAACTGATTCAACCCACCCAAACGAACTCATGTCACTCCATTACTCATCTCCCTCTATTGAGAAAGTTATATATATATATATATATATATATATATAATGTAGGGCAGCACGGTGGCTTAGTGGTTAGCACGTTCGCCTCTCAGCGCTAGGGATTCCCGGTTCGAATCCCCATCTGGGTGGAGTTTCCATGTTCTCCCTGTGTCTGTGTGGGTTTCCTCCGGGTTCTCCGGTTTCCTCCCACAGTCCAAAAACATGGATCAAGTTAATTGAATTCTCAAAAAAATTGCCCCCTATAGAGTGTGTCTGTGTGAGTGAGTGTGTGCCCAGCGATGGATTGGCGCCCTGTCCTGGGTCTATCTGCCCAGCGCCCGAGACGTTCTCCCCTGGATGGGCATGGGGAACCCCACCGCGACCCTAATAGAGGATAAGCGGGAGATATTGAATGAATGAATTAATGAATATATAATGTAATAAAAATCTGCACCGAATATAGTATTGAACATAATAGTCATAATTTGATATTATTACAATAAGCTATTGCATTATTCATTCATTCATTCATTCATTATCTTCCGCTTTATCCTCTATTAGGGTCGCGGTGGGGTTCCCCATGCCCATCCAGGGGAGAACGTCTCGGGCGCTGGGCAGATAGACCCAGGACAGGGCGCCAATCCATCGCTGGGCACACACTCACTCACACAGACACACTCTATAGGGGGCAATTTTTGAGAATTCAATTAACTTGATCCATGTTTTTAGACTGTGGGAGGAAACCGGAGAACCCGGAGGAAACCCACGCAGACACGGGGAGAACATGGAAACTCCACCCAGATGGAGATTCGAACCGGGAATCCCTAGCGCTGAGAGGCGAATGTGCTAACCACTAAGCCACCGTGCCGCCCGCTATTGCATTATGCAGAATAAAATTAGGACATTTTAATATTAAATAAATATTAAATAAAACTCTCAGCACTAGGGATTCCCGGTTCGAATCCCCATCTGGGTGGAGTTTCCATGTTTTCCCCGTGTCCGCGTGGGTTTCCTCCGGGTTCTCCGTTTTCCCCCCACAGTCCATTAACATGGATCAAGTCAATTGAGTTCTCCAAATTGCCCCATATAGAGTGTGCCTGTGTGAGTGAGTGTGTGCCCAGCGATGGATTGGCACCCTGTCCTGGGTCTATCTGCCCAGCGCCCGAGGCGTTTTCCCCTGGATGGGCATGGGGAACCCCACCGCGACCCTAATAGAAGATAAAGCAGAAGATAATAAATGAATGAATGATTAAACTCACATGAACATTTTTCTTCACGCGGTTAAAAAATGAAGCCGAAATGCTCACAGGGTGAAATCTTTTTTTGTGTGTAAATGCCAGAATGTTTAAATATACACTCAGATCAAACCTCAAGTTCAGTAAGCTTTTCATTATCAGAAGTACAGAACACATTCCACCACTTACAGACCCCCAGCATCGGCACAAGTACGCACAGCGGTTAATAACTTCACATCATCTGAGGGCTTTCAATGAAGATCTGGATTAATTAAACCCTTTAAGAGCTTAACAGAGATTTAATCTCTCTCTCTGAATGTATCATCAGCACGAGGTTCAGGAGAGATGAACTGCCGGAATCGGGCAGCAGCTGAGCCGCAGCGGCGGACAGAACGCGGCGTCTGGGCTGCGGCGCCGCGCCGAGGCTGCTGCCGTCGTTCTCTTCTGTAAATGAAAGAAATCAACTTACTTTTCTCGGGCTTGACTGTCCGACGGGACCCGCATACTCTTGGAGTACATGCTCTCGACATGTCAACCCATCACACAATCAAGCCGGCCGCCGTCACCATGACGACTCGGGGCGCTTTCCCCACCAGTGGGAGGAGCCATGCTTTGACACGCCCCTTAAAGCACTGCGTGCCGAAAAGCACTTTACAGCACCAAAAGTTTGCTTAGCGGTTAGCACCTTCTCCTCTCAACACTAGGGATTCCCGGTTCGAAGCCCCATCTGGGTGGAGTTTCCATGTTTTCCCCGTGTCTGCGTGGGTTTCCTCCGGGTTCTCCGGTTTGATTGAGTTCTCCAAATTGAGTTCTCCAAATTGAGTTCTCCAAATTGCCCCATGTAGAGTAATGTGTGTGTGAGTGAGTGTGTGCCCAGTGATAGGTTGGCGCCCTGTCCTGGGTCTATCTGCCCAGCGCCCGAAACGTTGTCCCCTGGATGGGCATGGGGAACCCCACCCCGCGACCCTAATAGAGGATAAAGCGGAAGATAATGAATGAATGAATGAATGAGTACCAAAAGTTTGGACACGCCTCCTTTTTTGCTCTCCATGTTCTCAGTTCCACCTCCTATAAAGATGGAATTTGTAGTTCTACAATTACATTGTGTAGTCCATTTGTTTGTTCTACAGTACATACTGTGCAGCCCCCTTTACTCTGTTCTAATGGTCAGGACCCCAATAGTAGCACCACAGAGCAGGGATTATTTGGTCGGTGCATTATTCCTATCCCAGCAGTGTCACTGAGGTGTTGAAATTACAGCAGCACTAAAACCCCCTCACTGCATCAGTGTCACTGATGATGATGATAAACAATCCACCACCCAAATGATACCTGTTCTGTGATGGTCCTGACCAATAACAAACCGGTAAACAACAGGGAACTAATAAAAACAAAGAAAACTAATGTACTATTGGATGAAATTATAAAACTACAATGTCCATCTATATGGTAAGTGGACAAAATAGACAATGGAGCAAGAAGTGGGCGTGTCCAAACTTTTGACTAGTACTGCATTTATACAGCATTTAGAGAAAACACTACCTTGGTACACATACATCCATTGGCTTCTGCTTAATCCTCTACTAGAGTTGCTGGCGGCGGCGGGGGGGGGGGGTTAGGCGCCGGGCAGGTACACACAGGGCAGGACCCCAATCTACCGCTGGGCACACACTTCCAAACAGAGACACACACTGAATAAAGGCAATTCACAGCAGCCAATTCACCTTGAATTCATATTAATCAACTGCAGGAGAAAACTGAAAAACCCGGAGGAAA
This sequence comes from Corydoras maculifer, assembly GCA_019802435.1. Lineage (NCBI taxonomy): Eukaryota > Metazoa > Chordata > Actinopteri > Siluriformes > Callichthyidae > Corydoras > Corydoras maculifer. The sequence continues at coordinate 681,477 of JAFMOD010000615.1, read as the reverse complement.
CCCCTCCTCACAGTGTATTGTATTTGGAGTAGGATGCAGCAATGCATTAAATATGTTTTTATTTTAATTCCTTTTTAACTTGTTAATGAATAGTTTTATTTTTACTTTTGCAAATCAAATATGTAAGCAGTTGTCATTATTTACCGAAAAATCCAAAGTTTCAAAAAGAAAAGGAGGCAATCTGAAATCTAAGGTGTATTTTTAGGAAATAATTAGGTGGAGGAGAGCCAAAGTAATTACAGGCTCTGTTAGACATCTCTATTTTCCAATTTCAGAATTCAGCTGCAGGCTTTTGGTAAATTAGGAAACAGCTTCTTTTTCTGCAGATATTTTACAAAAAAAATTCAGATGATTCTAATAGGTTTCAAATACATAATATTCACAAAAACTAAATGTCAAACATAAATAGAAACTTGCAAAGTAATAAAATAAAAAGAGGGTTCATTTCAGACATGAACATAAATGTACTAGAATAGCAAAAATGAATAGTAAGTTGAGCTTTGTATCTTTCTGATCATTTTAATAGCTTTTGCTTCATAATTTCACCAAAAAGTTAATAGTGTGGCAAGTATCAAATATTAAAAATATTAAATACGTCTTCTTGGGGACTGAGACAAGAAAAACTATTGTCTCCCAATGTGCAAAGCTGTGAGGATATTACTCACACTTCTTACAGTTTTTAAAAAAATGTATATAATGGCGAGTTTCTACAGAACCACACACACCATGCCACAATATCTGTATGAAACGCGAAGCTCAATAAGCAGTTATTCAGTGAACACTGCCATCGTGTGGTGGTATCATGTCTTTCCAACTACAGTATCTACAACCACTAAACCTTTTCTGATCGCAACATTTGAAGGATGTTCAACCACCTATTTTACCTCGTAACAAAGTTAATCTAATAAAATCTATATGTCCTCACTGCACTCTCCTCACCTCACTTTCCTCCTCTCTCTTCACCTCACTGCACCTGAACCCTCGTCACCTCACTCTCCAATCACTGCACCCTTATTACCTCACCCTACTCACCACACCCTCCTCATCTTACCTTCCTCACCTCACTGCACCCTCCTCACTGCACCCTCCTCATCTTACCTTCCTCACCTCACTCTCCTCACTGCACCCTCCTCACCTCACTCTCCTCACCTCACCCTCCTAACCTCACTGCACCCTCTCCTCACCTCACCCTCCTCATCTTACCTTCCTCACCTCACTCTCCTCACTGCACCCTTCTCACCCTCCTCACCTCACTACACCCTCCTCACCTCACCCTCCTCACCTCACCCTCCTCATCTTACCTTCCTCACCTCACTCTCCTCACTGCACCCTTCTCACCCTCCTACCTCACTGCACCCTCCTCACCTCACTCTCCTCACCTCACCCTCCTCACCTCATTGCACCCTCCTCACCTCACTCTCCTCACCTCACCCTCCTCACCTCACTGCACCCTCCTCACCTCACTCTCCTCACCTCACCCTCCTCACCTCACTGCACCCTCCTCACCTCACGCACCCTCCTCACCTCACTCTCCTCACTGCACCCTCCTAACCTCAGTGCACCCTCCTCATCTCACTTTCCAATCACTGCACCCTCCTCACGTCACCCTCCTCATCTCACCTCACCCTCCTCATTGCACGTGTTCAGGAAGCTACGCGTCATTCGAAACACAACCCCAGACGGAAGTCCTGCTTGCCGTGCGTGTTGCGTGTGTCACGTGACCAGTGGCAGGTAAATCTAAGCACAGGTGAGTTGAAGGCGAGCGTAAACGATGGCGTTCAGCGTGAAGGACCTGACGGTGGACATCGATCCTATTAATGAGAGCAACACGTTCACTAACGGAGACCTGATCTCAGGACGGGTGACTTTAGAGGTGAGGAGGGAAACGCAGATCGACTGTCTGTTCGTGAAAGCGAAAGGCAAAGCGTCGGTCCTGTGGAGTGAAACCCACGGAAAGAACAACGTGACCGTTTATTATGATAAAGAAACATGTTTCAAATCTGTTCAGTTCTTCATTCAGCCTCAAAAAAGTCAAGGTAAGCTGCCTACAAGGTACATGTACGTGTGGACACGCCCCCTTTTTAAAACTCCATACTCTTATTTCCTCCTGTTAGCATATAGATGGACTTTGGAGTTTTCCGATTATAGACTGTAGCTTATCTGTGTTCTTTGTTGTTATTAGTCCCCTGTTGGTTCTCTCTTCTCTATTGGTCAGGATCATCACAGAACAGGTATCAGTTGGGTGGTGGATTGTTGATTGTCAGTTCTGTCAGTTCAGGGACACTGATGTGGTGGTGGTGGTGGGGGGGGCTTTAGTGCAGCAGTGCTGCTGTAGTTTCATTTAAATACCTTAATGACACTGCTGGGATAGGAATAATGCCCAAACCAATTAATCTGACCATTAGAGAACAGAGTAAAGGGGATGTACACAGTATGTACTGTAAGTCTACAAACAGATGGACTACAGTCTGGAATTGTAGAACTACCATTCCATCATTACAATAAGCGGAACTGAGACAATAACATGGACAATAAGTGGAGCAAAAAGGAGGCTTGTCCAAATTTTTGACTTTTTTTTAGACAATTATGTTAGGTGTCATATTTTAATCCTACATAATGTTGTTCCCTGTAGAACAAGATGGATATGCACTTTTAACAAATGAGACCGGGCAATCGTGTAAGTCAACTTAAAGTAGATATGCAAATTTAGTTATCATTAAGATATTACAATATTATAAGATATTACATATTATATTATACTACTACAATAATAAATAATTAGTATTATGTAACCTGATGTGTATTTAATTTACTATATATTGTAAATCCAAATCCTTCAGATCCAAGGGTTATCCTGCCTGGGATCCATGTTTACCCATTTTCCTTTCAGATTCCCCATCAGTAAGTACAAGTACAAATCAGTACTCACTACAGCTGTGTCTCACTTTGAATTCAGTTTAATGTGCACACTATCCTGGATCCTGTTTTGTTTTTCAGGAGCATGCCCACATCTTTTAAAGGCTGCCATGGTAAAGTTGTTTATTTCCTGGAAGCCAAATTGTGCAAGTGGAAGTGGAAATCGAGAAAAGCCAAAGTCCAGTTTAACTACGTTCCGCGGGGAGACATGTCCATACCTGACTTATTGGTAAGCACAGGATTAATATTAAGACTGAAACAAGACTGAGTTAAATGTATATTGTAGTTATTAAGTCATGTTAAACACACGTTTAGATTCCTCAACATGGAAATAAAGAGAAGACAATGAAATTCTTCTCATCTGGGAACGTGAGCATGAATGCTCAGACAGACAAGCTGGGGTACCACCCAGGTAAGAGCTTTAAAATAATGGAATAATGGGTTTCATTGGTCTGCACCTTTAAACATCTATCTAGTTTACAGGACTGTAAATATTTTCTGTTTAGTAAAGCAGATTAATCCTTGTTCAGCACTGCTGCACTGAAAAAAAAACCTCAACGCATCAGTGTCACTGCAGAACCAACAAACAATCCACCGCCCAAATGATACCTGTTCTGTGATGGTCCTGCCCAATAGAGAACATAGAGCAAATAATGGACTAAGAAAGGGCCAAACTTGACTAGTACTGTATTATTTACTAACTTTGACAGCTGTTAAAACATATGCTTTGGACTAAAATTATGGTTCTGCTTGTTGTTGGTAAAGTCAGTCATCTGGCCCATGAATTTAATAAGCTAGCTCGTACCGGCAGTCACCTTTGGATCTAGACATTGTAATTGAAGGGAGCAGCTGTATTTGTTTGGACTTTGAATTTCAAAACAGCAGCATCATTTACCGTCATCCAAAATCACAGGTTCTACCTTTAACTCGCACTTTCTGTTTTAACCTCTGTTTAAAAAATTAATTCAGCAAAAACATAGCAGCTTTTAATGCAAGCGCTTAAGTTTTCTTCATGCTTTAGCTCATTACAACTGAGCATTAAATTAAACATTTATAAACTTTTACATAACTTTGAACTGCAGCTGAGGGAGAAGCAAATTTAAACCATTTAAAATAAAGAAAAGTTAATTGTTTTCATTTTATATATATATAAAATATAAATGATAATTACATCATTATGTTATGGCGTCACCATTGTTTTGAATTTAAATCAAATTTCATTTTAAATGACTTGGTATATCAAAAACATAAAGACGATAATTTGCGAAATTGAAATTCATTTAAAAATAAAACATAATGCTGAACTACCCACAGAAACCTGAGCGCCATCCAAAACATCCCACAGAACTGTACTGACCAGTTTTGATTAGATTTAGATTAGATTTAAATTCAGTCATTTAGCAGACGCTTTTATCCAAAGTGACAAGAGATACAAGTGAGCGAACAACACAAGCATTTCACTGCAACCTGCACTGTGTATCACTGTGACAAATCAAATCTGATGTTCATCTAAAGTCAGTAAATTAAGGAGGAACCATCTGAACAGCAGATTATTTGCCAATCTTGTTTCATTAGCTGATCTATTAAGTCTGACAAAGCAGTAGAGTTTTTATATAAGCAAGTATGTCATGATCACACAGTTTTGGAGGTGATGCATTGCCACATTACACATTGTAAATGTGTAAATGCTCCACTTTTTAATAAACATCATAATCATCTTTTTATATGTTCATTTTTTGTAGTAAATTAATTACAAATCTGAATAATGTGCTTACGAGCGGCACGGTGGCTTAGTGGTTAGCACGTTCGCCTCTCAGCACTAGGGATACCCGGTTCGAATCCCTATCTGGGTGGCGTTTCCATGTTCTCCTTGTGTCAACGTGGGTTTCCTCTGGGTTCTCCAGTTTCCTCCCATAGTCCAAAAACATGGATAAAGTCAATTGAGTTCTCCAAATACCCCCATATAGAGTGTGTATGTGTGTGTGTGCCCAGCGATAGATTGGCGCCCTGTCCTGGGTGTATCTGCCCAGCGCCCAAAACATTCTCCCCTGGATGGGCATGGGGGACCACCCCCACCCTAATATAGGATAAATCGGAAGATAATGAATGATTGAATAATGTGCTCACAACAAGAAATCATAAAAGAAACAAAACAGTTTACAGTATATGTATAGTTACTGATTTGTGCCTACTGTGTATTCAGACATACAAACCATTTGTGTTAACAATGTTAGTTGGTAGTAGGTGCTATATATATATATATATATATATATATATATATATATATATATATATATATATATATATATGGCACCTACTGCCAACTAGGTAGTAGGCTAACTCTGCTTTATGTATGTATATATAAACTCAGAAAACATGGAATTTTTAAAACCATTACTATAAATATATATAACTATAACTATTATCATAATCAGTTTCCTCTTTTTCCTCAGGAGAAGAACTGCAGGTGAGCCTTGAAGTTGTGAACAATTCCTCTCGCCTGGTCAAACCCAAGTTTGTATTGTACCAAAAGCAGAGTTTCTTTGCTGGTAAGAAGAGAAAGCTCTACATTAAAGAACTTGTAAAACATGAAGGCGAGCCCATCCAACCATTAACCACGCAGACTGTTAAAAAGGTGCTCCACATTCCGACAGATGTCAGTATTTCCATCCTTAACTGTAGAGTCCTTAAAGTGGAGTACAGAGTCAAGGTGAGCTTTAAGTTCAGAACTGTCAAGTAGAAATGTATTTCTATTTAGATAGATTATGAATGACTTTTTGTAACATAAAGTACTGAAATATTCATATAAATATAATAAATGTTCTTTGTTTCAGGTGTCTTTAAAAATTAAATTTGCCTCTGATCCAGAAATCAAACTACCCATCATGCTCATACACCTCCCAGATGACACAGGACCCGAAGCCATAGCCTCTACAGATACATGCACTGAATTTGATTCATGGACGAGTCAGTCGACAGAATTGAACAAGTTACTGCCGGATTTAAATGCCAATAAGTGCAGCAGCAAAGCGTAACGAACCCATAACCTGTAAAGAACTTCTGTACATCATGGTTGCATCAAACCTTTTACTATTTGAGTCTTATTCCTAATATTTTTATAATGTTAGTTTTTGTAACATATCAAATGAAGATGTTTTTAAACTGAAGTTGAAGGCCAGCCCACTGAATGATTACTTTCTGTTAAAATTTTTATATTTCAAGTTTAATATTTTATAATAATAATGATAAAGTCATGAGATTTTCCATCCTGAACTCAACATGCCACACCAGACAGTGTGTGTTACTTGAACACTGTGTGAAAAAGTTTCACTAAATTAACAAAAGTTTGGACAAAACAAATTCCTTGATACAAGTGTAAAAATTTAACTATAAAATGTTACATCCATCCATCCATTATCTTCCACTTTATCCTCTATTAGGGTCGTGTGGGGGGGGGGGGGTTCCCCATGCCCATCCAGGGGAGAAAGTTTCGGGCGCTGGGCAGATACACCCAGGACAGGGTGCCAATCTTTTGCTTGGCGCACACTTACAAACACAGACACGCACACAAACACACTCTACATGGGGCAATTTGGAGAACTCAATTGACTTGATCCATGTTTTTGGACTGTGGGAGGAAACCGGAGAACCGGGAGGAAACCCACGAGGACACGGGGAGAACATGGAAACTCCACCCAGATTGGGATTCGAACCGGGAATCCATAGCGCCCGAGAGGAGAATGTGCTAACCACTAAGCCACCGTGCCACCCTAAAATGTTATATGTTGAATAAATTACAAGAATTATAAAACTAATCTAATCATAAAATACAATAAAATGTTTTACTATTTAGTATTTTGTAATGTTTAAGCAGCACTGTATATGCCAAAAGAATTTAACATCGTTGAGTTGAGGTGCAGTCGTCAGTGGTCTCACCTTGTAGAGCGAGGTTCTTCTGCAGGACAGGCCTCTAATGGTGTTTGCGCGTGTGCGCCCCCAGCAGTCATATACCCATGACAACAGCCCGCTTCTGCAGGAAACGCCTTCTCGCTCCTTGTTGATTGGAGTTGCCATGACGACTCTCCACAGGACTTTCTCAGTCATGCTGCTCCCCCACTCATGAGGCGGGGCTTCAGAGACACTGTTCTGTGATCTTCAGTTGAATGTGAACATCATAGTCAATATGAGGCCTGAGGTTTCAGGCGCCTACAGTGAGGCCTAAAGTAAAAAATATTATACATGTTATAAGCAAGTATGTACACTCCTTATGATTAGAAAATTTACCCCAGGCAGGGGTTGCAGCAAAAGCGCACAGTATGCAGCCAACCTGGTGCACAGAGGCATCAGGTCTGAAAATGCACCTCCGCAAAAACCCCCACATTGTGGTTACTTAAGCGCATATAGTCATACGCAAAAGTTTGCACACCCATCACATTCTGTTTCACTGAATTCCAAGATGAAAAAAAAGCCAAACACACAACATTTCTTCCTCCTTTGGACTTTATTTACAGAATTGTACATTTTAAAAAATGCAGCCAATAAAAAGTAAAAACATTTAATATTCAATAAGACAAATTCAGAAAAGGAAATGTTTGTTTTTTTGTATTTTTTTTTTTAAAAAAGGCTCATATCCAGAGACAAACAAATAATTTAAACAGGGGTCTCTAAACTTTTTGCATAAAACTACAAACTCCCCTCAACATCATGTACACGCTGTGGTGTGGGATGGTGGGATATCCTCTGTACAATAAAAATTTATTTTTGTTCAAATAAACTTGTTCATGGGTTACCTGCAAATACAGTCATGTCAGCTGATGGCTTGAGACTTTGGAATGTAAAAAATGGCAATAAACTTTATTTTGCTGAGGAAGGGGGGGGTAGGGTATTTAGACTATTAAAATAACCCCCCTCAAAAAAGATGGCCTTGTGAAAGACGTACGCTCACTAGACACTGTCCATTTCATCAGTTCCACTCATTATACAGATGAACATTAAAGCTCTATAATTACAGACTGTAGTGACATCATTATTATCAGAAGTGTTACTAAAGTGTTTGAAAACTGTGTCTGTGCGCTCATACCAACAACACACAGCCACCGCCCCACTAATACCCGCTCTGTGGTGGTCCTGCAGAGTTTCTGGTCATAAGGGATCAGAGTCAAAAAAGTATGTAGAGAAACAAAAGCACTACAGTCTGTAATCGTAGATCTGTGAAGTTCGTCTGTACGGTAATTGGATCTGATAAACAAGGAAATAAACATTTTTAAGTGGCTGGTGGCTAAATGTAGTGAACTAATCATAAAAAATAAAAACACTCAACTTAGTCTTTAAACTGCCATAATAATGATGTTGACTCCTTCATGCTGCCTAAAATATACTATTACTAACAGTGTATACAAAAGCAAATTCTGACTTCAAATGAAGTTAAATAACTCTTCTAACCATCATACATCATAAGGACACTCCATCTCCATCTAAATGTTTATCGTGCAAACAAATGTTGTATGAAACGGAACAGAGGAAAATCTAAAAGGAAACACTTTAAAATATATACACTTCATGTTCAGAATACAGTCTACAGGCAGAAGTTTTGACAGTCCTGTTTAAGTTCCACACCTTATTGATGTACCACGCCCTCTACAGGAAGCAAACTGCAGCACAGTTTAATGCAGCGCTGATGTTTGATGGATGACGAAAAAAAAAACCCAAAATAAAGTCAGAATTTAGGCTCATCTAAGAATACTGACTCGTAAACTCAACATTTTGAATCCTGGGATTAAATCCTGGGAATCCTCAAAAGTCAGAATCCTGGGATTAAATGTAAAAATTCAATAAAGTTAAAATTCTATGATTACAAATTCTATCAAAATCAAAATCCAAATTCTAAAAGTCAAAACTCTTCGTTTTTTCTTTTTCTAAAGAGGTGGAAATGGGCTTCCATGGTAACCAGTTTGAAGCTAATATAAAAAAAAAAATAATATAGGGGTTTTGTCCCCTAAGAAGAAATTCTAAGGCTAGAGCTTTGCATTAAAATGGATTATTTAACAGGACATTTATTTCAGCAGAGCTGCTTAAACTTTTCCATGGGACTGCATAACTGACCTGGACACTGTGACCACTACACTCAAAATCAAAGATTCAAACATACGTCAGCTGTCAGTTCTTCTGCATAAGACGAGCATACTTCTGTCCATTATTAGAATATAATTTTAATACGTTAAAAAAAAAAATCCTTCTTGTACTTTACATGTGAGTTCTTAAAAACACACAAATACCCTCACAGGCACTTTGTTAGGTTCAGCTACTTGTCTGTACACTCATTGTTCGTTTCTTCAGCTCCACTTGTCATAGCTCCATGATGTGATTTTACAATTACAGTCTGCAGGTATGATTAACGTGATGAATGATTGACGCAACGTTATCATTTACCCATGCTAGAAACTATGTGGCACTGATACACTTACACACAGTGATACCCCTTATTACTAGGACTTTAGTGTTTCCAGTTTACCCATCAACATGTCTTTAAATGTGGGAGAAACCGCAGTAAAACCCACGCAGGCACAAGGAGGACATGCAGACTCCACATATAAAGAACCCGTGTTCCCCTCAACCAGGAATCTGACCAGAATCCTTCACCAGCACATCACACCCTAATACCACCCGAGAACCACCCATCACACAAAATACCACCTGCTCTATGGCGGTCACCTCATCCATTTGAAAACAGGGAAGAGGGTACAAACAACATACGCAGTAGTATGTAAATGTAGAACTACAAAGTCATCTATATGGTCAGTAGCACTGAATAAATGGAAAATAAGTGTAAATACAAGGAAGTGAACCTACTAAAGTAACCAATGAGTGTACTTTTTTAGTTGCCTGAGGAGTAATACATAAAAACATGTAGTATGCCGGTTACGGAATGCACAAATTAAGAAATTTACATACTAAACATATTTAAGCATGCTTAAGAAAATAGTATTGAGCTTGTAACATGCATTCATTAATGCAGACATCGGCTATTTGTTTAAAAAGAGAAAAGAAAGTCTCACATTAACTTGATGTATAATTTAAATACAGATGACAGTCTTATTAATTCATATTGAAGTTTGTATAAAGTATCAGCATTACAAGGTTTTTTGTACATAAAGCAGAATTTTAAAAACTCTAGTCTATACTTAAGGCAAATGCAGTGTATTAAAATACAACAGTGATCAATGAGAGCCAATTACATCCAATTAAAATGTTATGTACCTCACAGAAGGAGGCATTTTCATTGACAGTGAAATACCAAAAGCACCCTCTGCCCACTTAACTGCAATTAAAGTCCTTTTTGAGTGTAGTGAACCACATCCAGTGTCTTCCATTAGTTAGTGCATTGAACTACCTGGTAGTGAAATCGAACAATAACAGACCACATACTCTAGTGCATGCTGCTATCGGAAATGTTATGTAGTGTTAAGTACGATTTTGGCGTTTCTTTGCATCTCAGCCACTCGTATTTGGATCTGCCTGCAAATTTATCATGGGCTTTGGAAAAACCGAGCGCGCACTGACGTTCCGTGTCGTTAAATCCTGGCCGATTAACCTGAAGGAGGTTGCTGAGAGCCCTTTCTAGTCTCTGCTTAAGGGTCTCTGCTAGTCCCCTCATTTGAGGGCACTGCACTCATATTAGAGTCCGTGCTTCTCAGGGCACAGATGGTCCTGCTGTGGTGGCTGGAGTGCCTCTAAAACGGCTACAATCTGTCCTTCACGCAGACTCCAATGCCATTTTCAGCCTCGTAATTGCTACAAGCTGTGTCCCCTCGGCGTGCAGAGGGCACGTGTACGGGATTCGGGCCATTTTAGAAAAACAAGAGCTGCCTGATATTCAGTGGACCACTGCTTACAGATCATTTCAAAAATAGATTTATGCATATTTAGGGGAGGAAATGGGGGACTATTGCTATAGGACTTCGTTTTTTTTCTATAGTTTAATAAAATGCATTTTAAAGATTATAAAAAAGTGACACGAGGCTTTTGGTTGACGAGAAATGTGATCGAATGAGAGGACTTGTATAACTGCAGATTTCCTTAATTTGTAATTTCGTGCATTACTACAGCTAATCAAATGAGACTATTAGGATGATTACAGTACTCTGAACACTCGGAACAATTAACTTTGGATACCAAAAAAGTACAGTATCCACCCAGCCGCACAACCAGAAACCCAGGCAAACATGGACGCACAAGGTAGAAAGTCGAGTAAAAAAATGGAAGCAAGGCCTATTTATGGAATTCACTGAAGCATCCTCCTCTACACAGGTGCACGTTGCAGATCTTGCACCCGAAGACGCTTTCATGCCGTAAGCCTTTGTTGGTGCAGTTCCGGCAGCGGCGTGAGCGCTCGGACATGCGCTCCAGTCGGTGGCCGTACTCCAGAGGCGAGTCTGCGTGCCGCTTGCGGGCGGCCCTTTCCATGCCCCGGGCTCCCTGGTAGTCCCCGATGAGCTGCTGCGCCAGCCGCATGCGGAAGTGCCGCTGCGTGAACTCCTTTCCGCTGAAGCCGAGAGGCGGCACGCCACTGCGACTCTCTCGCAGTATGATGTACGCATTCACAATGCACAAGTTCACATAGAACCACAGAAAGTAGCGCCACCACTTCTTGCACGGACGTCCCACTTGGTAGCACTCCCTCAGCTGGTCGCAGAGGTCCACGCCACGCATGTTTTCCTGATACAGGAGCAACGGGAGCGGCCGAGCGAGCCCGATGGTGGAGAGGCTGCCGCAGTCCCCATCACTTCCACTCCCCTCGCCATCCCGCTTGCCCGGTCCGATGCCCACGATACCTGGCGCGCAATTGGAAGACAAGCAGCTGACCACTTTGACGTCTCGGGTAACAGTGGCCACCAGGTTACCCCGTTGGCATTGATAGAACTCACCGGGTGACAGCTTTCCCACATTCCGTGGTTTGAGTGAATCGGGGTAGCCTCGTCGGTTCGGATTGGTCGGTCCGCAGGCGTACACGCCGTCGATCAGTAGCCGCTGTAGCAGGGCGACTGAGGTGAAGCAGCTGTCCATGAAGAGATGATGGTAGCGCCCCTCCAGTCCCCGAACCAGGGACATGACCACACGGTGTCCCAGTGAACACGCAGCCACTTCGTCGCTCGGCTTCCCGACGTAGAGCCGCGTCCGATGACAGTATCCCGTCCGTGAGTCGCACAGCATCCACACCTTCAGGCCTTTCCTAAGAGGTTTCGACGGCATGTATTGAGTCGGCGAGAAGCGCCCTTTGGCAGCAATGGCGCACTTGTCAATCGTCAGGCAGCGGTTGGGCAGGTACGCATCCCACACCGTACTTTCGAGGATGTCCAGCAACGGGCGGATCTTATACAGGCCGTCATACCCAAGCTCACCTTTGGACGGCTCGGACAGACGGTCGCAGAGATGCAGGTTCTGGGTCAGCTTCTCGAAGCGCCTGGCTGTCATGGTTTTCTTAAAACCAGCATTCCCAATAAAAATATCGCTGGCCCAGTACATGCCGTAATCCGGAAGCTGGTTGATGCCCATCAGGACGTTGAGGCCCACGTATGCCTTCATCTCCCTGACATCGGTGGGGTGCCAGTGGGTGTCAGCGCGGCCACTCCTCCTTTGCCGATAGAGGGCGTAGTTGTTTGTTTGTTCCACCATGTGTTCAAACAATGAATCTGGGAAGAGCAACCGGAAATAGTCCAATGTGTCAGCATCATCTCCGAGAGTGTGCTGAGGGCCGCTGTCGGTACTGAACGGCTCGATCGTGATCACCTGGTCGGGTTCGCCCCAAAAGTCCGGAGCCGCGGCGTCCTCGTCCGACGCGTCATAACAGCCGAACGGGTTCGGGCGCTCCTCCTCCTCCAAGTCGGAGAAATCAATGTCCGAGTCCGTGGACGCGGTCTCGGAGTTGGAGTTGTGGTTGCTGCCGCCGCTGTTGTTCATGTAGCCGGACTCGTCTTCGTAGTCCTCATGCTTGATCCCGTTCGACCCCGTCAGCAGAATAATGTTGCAGCCGCCTCCTGCGACGTAGCCGCCGCCGTCCTCTTCGTCCTCCTCGTCGCCGCCGTCCTCCGCCGCCTCAGCCGCGCTGTTCAGCCCGGACTCCCCCTCTTCCTCCTCGCGTTCTTCCTCCTCCTCCTCCTCCTCGTCGTCGTCGTCCTCGTCGCCCGACTCGTGCTCCCTGAACGGCAACTCGAACCACTTCACGTCCACGGAGAGATTCAGCGGCCGCTCCTCGTCGTCGGAAGCCGCGTCCGTGTCCGCGCTAGTTTCCAAAATCGTGAAAGGCTCGCCTCTTTTCCGCGCCGCCATGACGGGGTATCGGGCTGCCCCTGCATGAGTCCTTTATGGCGTTCGGCGCGCTAAATTCGAGCGTCGACACGCTGGACGAGGCGAACGCCCTCATGGGTCGCTGGCGGGGCTCCTCACGGGCCGCGGCGCGGCTTCTCGGAGCTCATGCTCGGGCCGCGGGACGCGTCGTTAGCGCAGTGTGGCCGCAGACGTCAGAAGCTGCTCGCATGTCCTGCTTTGTAAGGGCGTTTTGCGACTGCAGCTGCTGGGGTTGCCAGTTCCCCTCGCTCACAGATGGTCGCTCCCTCGCTCGCTCGCACGATGCCCGTCGGCTGTTCCCGTCCGCGACCCCCTCCCCGCACTTCTCTCCCCCCAACGTGGGGCGAACTTAACCCCGCGGAGACGCTCTCATGCCGCGAAGTTGCTCTTTAAACGGACCAAAAGTTGGACGCGTCCCGATGCGGCTGACGTGTAAACGCGGCGGTGAGGCGGCGAGAGAGGCAACCGGGCTGCGCACGGCCAGCGCCGCGGGGCTGGATTCACTAAGCTGCGCTCACTTAAAACAAGCACCACTTTTTTCATAAACCCGTGAATAAAGATGGCAAAAATTCTTAAAAAGTCTCAACAGCTCAGGATCAAATCAACCAAGCGCTTTAGAAGTTATTGAAAGTTGGTATGTTCTCCTTTTAGGAGATGCTTGGGCAAAATAGCATCTCCTCATCCATCCATCCATTATCTTCCGCATTATCCTATATTAGAGTAGCGGGGGGGTTCCCCATGCCCATCCAAGGGAGAACGTTTCGGGCGCTGGGCAGATACACCCAAGACAGGGTGCCAATCTATCGCTGGGCACACTCACTCACACAGACATGCACACATACACACTCTATATGGGACAATTTGGAGAAAATTGACTTTTTTGGGAGGAAACTGGCAAACCCGGAGAAAACCCACGCGGACACGGGGAGAACATGGAAACTCCACCCAGATGGGGATTTGAACCGGGAATCCCTAGTGCTGAGAGCCAAATGTGCTAGCCACCATGCCGCCCAGCATCTCCTTATCTCTGTCTTAAAAAGTGCCAGTTTTCTAAACCTGAGAATAAAGATGGCAAGTGATCTAGAAGACAAATATCACGCGTCAGGTTTTTAATACAGTGACAGCTAAAAGTCTCAACAGCACAGGATCAAATCAACAAAGTGCTTTAGAAGTTATTGGAAGTTGGTATGTTCTCCTTTTAGGAGACGCTTGTGCAAAATAGCATCTCATGCGTCACTTTTTTAAAACAAAGATGGCAAGTGATCTTTAAAATTTATTAGAAGTTGGTATGTTCTCCTTTCAGGAGACACTTGTGCAAAATAGCATCTCCTTAAGCACTACTTTTTTAAACCCAAGAATAAAGATGGCAAGTGATCGAGAAGACATCACACGTCAGATTTCTAATACAGTGACCGCTAAAAGTCTCAACAGCTCAGGATCAAATCAACAAAGCGCTTTAGAACTCATTGGAAGTTGGTATGTTCTCCTTTCAGGAGACCCTTGGGCAAAAAGGTATCTCCTCATCTCTGTCTTAAAAAAGCGCCACTTTTTAAAACCCGAGAATAAAGAGGGCAAGTGGTCTGATGTTGGATGTACTCGAGCCAATATAGTGGCTCCTCGGTGATATCGATGAAACGACACACACACACGATGACACCTGCTGTTAAAGAATTCGAATAAACCTGTCCCATGTGCATCACGACAAATAGCAGGCGCTCCGTGAGATTGGGAACTAAATCACACTGTCGGCCCTAAAAGACAAATTTCACACGTCAGACTTTTAATACAGTGACAGATAAAAGTCTCAACAGCTCAGGATCAAATCTACAAAGTGCTTTAGAAGCGCTTTTAAAGGCCTGAGTAATAGTGTTTATATAGTATCAATAGTACTGCTCATTGCAATACAATATGTTAATACACTCCCATAAATAAAGCTACAATAGAATTAATTATCTCTTTATGTTCCACTTGATCCTCTATAATGTTAGAGGATCAAGGGAGAGGGGGAAGGATGGGAATGCCTATCCACGGGAAAACATTTTAGGCAACGGGCAGGTTTATTGCTGGACACTTGCGCGGACACACACTATGTAGGGGCATTTTAGATCAGTCAATTCACCTTGAATCCACATTTTTGGACTTTGGGAGAAAAATGGAGAACACGTGGACATGCAGCCAATAGTAAAGTAAAAATAGCAAAATAGATTATTATCACTTTAGATGTCCAAATATTTCTCTTAATAGAGCTTCTATATATTTTTTCATGTGGATTATTTATACAGTTAAAGTAAAAAAAAGTTAAAACTTAAGCAGATACTGTATAAATTCAGGTTGATAAAATTTCATTTTAGGTTGATAAAATGGTTGCTGGATGGTTTAGTATGGAAATGACTATGAGAACGAATGCTGCTATTTGGTTATGCAAAGCTCTTCTTTTTCATGTCGAGGAAGTTTAAGCATTCACTGCTGTGCTGCAAACAGACTGCACCATTCGGTTGGAAGTTTGTACGCACCTGACCATCCCACCCATCAGTGGGAATTAGCCATCAGTTAAAAAAAAAAAAAAACAGCGTTAAATATAAAGGTCCTTTTTTCATGTAGCTACAGTATAACAGCCTCAACCCTTGTGGGGATGCATTTGACAAGGTTTTGGCACATACAAGTGACAGTTTAGGTAAAAAGAGCTCCATGTGTTCGGGTGCAAATGTTGGCAGGAAAAACATGGCATGCAAATGTGCTGGAATGGCAATTCATCCTCAATGTGTTCCCTGCGTTCTAGGTCTACTGTAATCATGTACAGAATAAAACCATGTAAATAAGGAGGAACATTTTACATTGTTGGTTTTGTTTGGTTCGGAGCAAAAAAACACAGAAGGTGGAAATTGCAGAAGGCTAAATATGTGTGCTGATGCAGGTCGGTGGGAATGGGGGGTCGGTGGGGGGTGACATGGTTAATATACTCATGTGGGAAGATTTGGGTTACCTCATTGTTTGGACAGTGGAATGGCAATCACTTTCTTCAAACAAAGGGGTATGTGTAGTCATCATGAGAGTTGTAGTCATCTGTGTAGTTCTCCTGCACAGAGAGTTTTGCTACAGGGGGGGTTACTGCGGATAAACTGCAGATGATTAATATACTGCAGTTACACAACTTATATGCACCTGATCTAATAATATAGCAACCGTTTCAGTTCTAAAAGTGGAAACAATTTGCTTGTAGACTAATTCGGTGTATAGTACAAAAACCCCGGATCTTGTGTGAAAGGATTTAGAAAACCATAAATAAATATTTTCTTTAACACAAAAATAATGGGCGGCTTATGCTTTGCAGGTTCGCCCCTCAGCTCTGAGAATGCAGGTTTTAATCCCCATCTTGGAGTTTCTGTTTCCCCCCGTATCCGTGTGGGCTTCCCTCCGTCCAAAAACATTGCTTCAAGGTCAGTTGGCTGTTCTAAATTGCCCTTATTTCAATTGCTTCTATATTTTATGTGTGTCAGTGTGTGCCCAGAGATGGATTGTGCTCTGTCCTGGGTGTATCTTGCCAGGCGCCTGAAACTCCCGAGGAACATTCATTCATTCATTCATTCATTATCTTCTGCTTTATCCTATATTAGGGTCGCGGTGGGGTTCCCCATGCCCATCCAGGGGAGAACGTTTCGGGCGCTGGGCAGATACACCCAGGACAGGACGCCAACCTATTGCTGGGCACACACTCACTCACACAGACACACTCTATATGGGGCAATTTGGGGAACTCAGTTGACTTGATCCATGTTTTTGGACTGTGGGAGAAAACCGGAGAACCCGGAGGAAACCCACACGGACACGGGGAGAACATGGAAACTCCACCCAGATGGGGATTCGAACCGGGAATCCCTAGTGCTGAGAAAAGAATATGCCAACCACTAAGCCACCGTGCCGCCCCCCCCAGGAACATGTATTTAAAAAAAAAAAAGTTTCATTTAAACACCTGAATGACACTGCTGGGATAACAATAATGTACCAACCAAATAATCCCTGCTCTGTGGTGCTACTATTACGGTCCTGACTGTTAGAGAACAGAATGAAGCCGAGGTACCCAGTATGTACTGTAGAACACAAACGGATGGACTACAGCCTGGAACTGTAGCACTACAAAGTCCAGCTTTACAGTAAGTGGAACTGAGAACATGGAAAACAAAAAGGAGGTGTGTCCAAACTTTTGACTGGTTCTGTATATTTTGCTCTTATATTCCATCTTGTTTTACAGATTATATATTTTATTATATACATTTTGTGCTTAGTTTAAAATTATGTGCAGTTTTTATGTAAATGATATGTATTAAATACAACTCAGTTCAATTTGATAAAGAGACAGAGGAGATATTCTTTATCTAGACTGCGTTGTTGACATTAAGCGATGTTGTGTTCTGCTGTTTAAAATTTAATAGGCATGGCAGAGGAACTAAATGATGCAGTTCGGGGGAGACGCTGGGCTCTCGAGCCTCTCGTGTGTAGTAGAGCCAGACAGATTTATTCTAGAACTTCAGTAACTGAATTATCAGCCATGAGCTCATCAATAAAATGTCCAAGCTCCAGCTAAATATAGAATACAAAGTAGTGCATATTGATAACAGTTAAATAATTAAAGCTAATTATTTTGGCCATAGTTATTAAATCAATTCCTGGTGACTGACAGAACACCTTGTTTAGACAGACAGTCTACCAGCATGACCAGATGTGGCCCCGGGGCCTTCCTCCTGTTTCTGTTTATCTGACAGATGTCTTTATTTGGCATAATCTAAAGTGATCCTTGATCACTTAGGTCATTCATAGCCAGTTGTTGGAAATCTATATATGCAGTACCAAAATGTTTGGACACACCCACTTTTTTTTGTTGCTCTTATTCATTCATTCATTATCTCCCGCTTTATCCTCTATTAGGGTCGCGGTGGGGTTCCCCATGCCCATCCAGGGGAGAACATCTCGGGCGCTGGGCAGATAGACCCAGGACAGGGCGCCAATCCATCGCTGGGCACACACTCACTCACACAGACACACTCTATATGGGGCAATTTTGAGAATTCAATTGACTTGATCCATGTTTTTGGACTGTGGGAGGAAACCGGAGAACCCGGAGGAAACCCACGCAGACACAGGGAGAACATGGAAATCCCTAGCGCTGAGAGGCGAACGTTGTTGCTCTTATTGTTCATTATATCAGTTCCACTTACAGTGAAGTGACATCTTGTCCTACAAGGAACAACATTATACTGGATTAAAATATCGAAATGTAACAGAATTGTCCATATACAGTCCCAGTCAAAAGTTTTGACACTCTTGCTTTTTGCTCTCTATGTTCTCAGTTCCACTTCCTGTAAAGATGGACTTTGTAGTTCTACAATTCCAGACTGTAGTCCATCTTTTGGTGAACTACAGTACATACTGTGGATATCCACATTCAACCCCATATTCAAATGTCCTCTTGATTTCTCGGTCAGTCAGTTACACTTTTCTTTTTACTCCAAAAGGTGGCAGCACTAAACAACATTTAAAAAATGTATTTTAAGTCAAGCATTTATTTAGACCCTCGTAAATAATAAACCTGTTTTTATTTTTAAATCTTTAATGTAACAATTTTATTTTTGAAT
Source organism: Corydoras maculifer (assembly GCA_019802435.1). NCBI lineage: Eukaryota > Metazoa > Chordata > Actinopteri > Siluriformes > Callichthyidae > Corydoras > Corydoras maculifer. The sequence continues at coordinate 662,587 of JAFMOD010000615.1, read as the reverse complement.
CCAAAAATGTCTGCTTTATATGTTCTCTAGAAGATTTATTGATTGGATGCTGAAAATAGAGATATTGATTTAAAATTATAATTAATAATTAATAATTGTTACCTTTAGTTTCTGTTTGAATTAAAAATGCAGTCTATTTAACTGGAAATACATTTTTATTGAAATCTAGTTGCATAGTTATTAATATTAATTCATTCATTCATTCATTATCTCCCGCTTCATCCTCTAGTAGGGTCGCGGTGGGGTTCCCCATGCCTATCCAGGGGAGAACGTCTCGGGCGCTGGGCAGATAGACCCAGGGTGCCAATCCATCGCTGGGCACACACTCACTCACACAGACACACTCTAAATGGGGCAATTTTTTGAGAATTCAATTAACTTGATCCATGTTTTTGGACTGTGGGAGGAAACCGGAGAACCCGGAGGAAACCCACGCAGACACGGGGAGAACATGGAAACTCCACCCAGATGGGGATTCGAACCGGGAATCCCTAGCGCTGAGAGGCGAATGTGCTAACCACTAAGCCACCGTGCCGCCTATTAATATTAATTATTTAATTAATTTATGTATTTACTTACACTTATTTATTTTTTATAAATGTGATCCAGCAGATTTTGTTGCATCTGACGGTTTTATTAGAACAGTTTGCTTGTCTGGGTTCGACTCAGAAGAACATGAAGAACATAAGGTACGAGTGGACTGTCTTACATCACAATCTGAGACAATGCATTTAGTTTTAATTCATCACGCTTTAGATAGTAACCCTTTGTAGCCACTAGGTGGTGCCAATTGATTTTTTTTATGAGCTGCAGCACATAAACGGTACAGAACAGAAAGGTCTAACTGTAGAGTGATGTTCAACCTGGTTTGCTTTGATGCTGATGGAACTCATGTGAGCCTTTTTCCTCATGCTCTGGATGATGAGGCTCTATGAGTTTATTATATTGAATGATAATTATACAAAGGTTGTTCAAAATGTAATACACCACTTCTTTTTGGCATCAATATAAATTTACACACTTGTTTTTACACAGTCTCCATCAGTTTCTACATCTCTACACCAGTGCAAAATGTTTTCCCTGCATGAATTAAACTACCCTTGTCATCTCCATGTCTGCAATTATCTCAAATTCATCCAACAGACTAGTTTATGAAGTTTTGTAGTAGCCTGTACATAGATCCACTGTAAAACAGACATAAATGGCTGTAAAGTTTACAACTGGTATGACGATCAAACATCTGACAGTTTAAATGTGAAATTTGGATAAACTGCAATCTTTATAACCTGTAATCTACAAAAAAATACAAACCTATATATATAAAGATTCCTGGTTGAACTGTAATCCTTACAGTCAGGATTATTAACCCCCAAAGGAACTGATCATGAACATCACAGAAAACTAGATTCCTGTAATATAGATTAAAAAAAGTAGATTAATTAATAATTAACTGTACATTAGATGTTTTTTGTGGAGTTGTATCAGAGCTCTTTCTCATGGTTTTCACTGATGGCTTAAGTTAATATGTTAATGTTACAACTAAATGCTTCCAACTTAATGGCAGTAACTTGGGTTAGGCTTTTTTTTGGCTTCAGCATGACTATGAATAAATTAAGCTGATGGTTGGAGTTGGAGGGATGGAACTCTGTGACTTGTAGTGACAGCAGGCCATCTGGTCTAACTTCCATGTCTGACAGATATTCCGGTTTCACAACCACTTTAGAAAATCTACAAAGCTTCCTAGAGAAGATGCTTGGCATGTTAATACCCAGTACATGTGAAGCGTCAGTCAGTTCACTGTTCAGGTGAATATATTCTTTGGTGGAATGTGGTCAGTGGTTAGCTCTGTCTCTCACAGCAAGATGGGCATGCTTTTAATTGCCCTTACAATTACAATTAGTGATTTATTAGATGCTTTAGTCCAAAGTGACATTTAGATGAGAGAACCACACAGATCAGTAGTTAAGGAAAAAACAGTTACACTGTGGTATTATCAAACCTGATCATTATCCATTTTTCTATTATATGTTTCTGAAAGTGATGTGTTTTGAGTTGTTTGTTGAAGATGGGGAATGTCTCAGCACCAGGGACAGAGATGGGAAGATCATTCCACTGTGTAGCAGCGTTAAACCATATCAGAGTCAGAATTAGCACCATGGTGAGAGCGAATCACCGGGCGACATTCGTCAGTAGAGTGTGGTGAACAATCCGGGGTTTACTTTTAAAATATTGAGTTGAGGTAGGAGAGGACAGATCCAGGGTGGACAGCCCTTAAATGTTGGGCTGAATACTGTATGTTCTTGGTCCTCATCCTCTCCTGGCTTAACTTCTGTAACACATTACATGCCTGTCTCCCAATCTGCACAATCAAACCTCTACCGCTGAAACTGAACTCACCCAAGTGAACCTATGGTAACCCAATGCTTATCTCTCTGTATTGACTTCCTTCAGCAGCCCACATTCTGTACCACCCTCTTGGATCTGCTCCCTCCAACCTACACTTTATTTCTCAAAGCTACATCCTGGCTCATTCACTTCGTTCTGGTTACGATTGCCGCCTGGTGCTTCAATCTCATCCTGGTGCCAGTTCTCTCTCCATATCTTTCACCACTGTCTCATGATGGAATGATCTTTCTAACTCTATCCATGATGCTAAATGACAGACACATTTCTTCTGGAAGCATTTGCTTCAAAAAAAGATTGTGGGAGAAAATCTGGGCATTGAAACCAGATCAGCGAGCGATCGTGATTGATGATACTGCTGTTCAGCTGGTTACTTCTTAACTACTGGGTTGCTTTGGAATAAAGCATCTGTTAAATGATTAAATGTAATTAAATGGGTGCAGGGCGGCACGGTGGCTTAGTGGTTAGCACGTTCGCCTATCAGCACTAGGGATTCCCAGTTCGAATCCCCATCTGGGTGCAGTCTCCATGTTCTCCCCATGTGTGTTTGTGTGAGGGAGTGTGTGCCCAGCGATAGATTGGCACCCTGTCCTGGGTGTATCTGCCCAGCGCCCAAAACGTTCTCCCCTGGATGGGCATGGGAAACCCCCCAGCGACCCTGATATAGGATGAAGCGGAAGATAATGGATGGATGGATAAACGGGTGCATGGCCAAATGTAAATGGCACAGAATGCTGGTCCCACTCTGACAGTTATGCAGATAAATAATTCGATAAGCAAATCAAAAGTCATATTAATATAGACTGGGATTTCTGTTGTGGTGTTGCAGTCCTGCAGAATGGTTTTATTGAACTTTTATAGTTTTTCTAGTTTTTAAAAATGGATACCTGATCAATGTACAGTCTGTACATGGGTGTTGCACTGTGATGCTGCCCCCCCCCCCCTGCTTAAGGAGAATGAATCCCCCACCAAACCTTTTTAAAAAAACTACTTAACCGCAAGTTTTTCTTGCTGCTGTCACTTCGGCTTGCTCTTTAGGGGTTCATGTCATGACCAATAGAGAACAGAGAACCAACAGGGGTCTAACAAAAACAAAGAAAACAGATGGACTACAGTCTGTAATTGTAAAAGTAAAAACTCCATCATTATGGTAAGTGGAATTAATAAATGAACTATGAGTGTAGAAACAATGATGCATTCTTTCTAAAGTGCTTAGTTAGCATACGTTCATATAATACAGCATGCTTTTGCTATTTGCTCGCCACCCATGTGCTCTGTGTTAGCCTGGACTTTATGGTAAAAGGCTAATGAGTTGAATAACTGTTGAAGCATGAGTATTGAATAATAGATAATAAAACGTGGTCATTTTTGCATTAGCTTAACGAGACTTTACCATGACTAAGCTTTTTACTGTAGAATAATAGTCCTATTTGTGTATTTGGTAACTGCCAGTTTCCTTTAAAGACTAAACTGCTTAAATTACAGAAAGAGAAAGAAAAAAAAAACCCGCAGCACCGCAGGTCTATAATAACTCAGTCATCCTGTGCCAAATCTGCTGCAGTGAGGATTCTATGATTTAAAATAATGCAATACATTGGAGAAGTTACTGAATCATTTTCGCATGTGCTATAGAAAGTGTTTCAGATGCAGGGATGGGAAAGTGTTTATTTCACGTCAGAACATGGTTACGTTTTCCATTGGAAATGGTTCATGTGTGTATGAACTGCTAATTGCATGTGGGAGGTGTGATGCAGACTGTTGGTTAAAGACTTGAGCGAATGCGAGCTCTGAGAAGGGCATTACTGACTCCAGTAAACATCATAGTTCTGGCCCGCTTCCTGCCACATGTCCTGCAGCCAAAGCTGCATAAAAAGAAAATCATCTGGTGATTACTTTCAATTAAATCCCCATTACGTTCACGACCACATCTCAGCAAACTGTAGAGGAGAGCATTGCATGTACGTGACGGTAGCTTGGGAATGGTTGCAGAGCAGAAACCAGAAGGTAAAAAGAATTTTATCATCATTACACAATCACAACGTTCTTCACATGATAGTCATAAAATAGACGACATTTCTGTTTCTGAGACACCTTTATTCATCAATTCTCCAATAAATACTGTGTGCACTGACAACATCATCATCCTTATGCTGATTTATTTATTGGTGCTTTAATATTATAATGTAAGTGCCATCTCTTTCTGTCTGAAAACGTTGCTTTATGAGACTGATTCTTCATTTTCTTCTTTTGGCTGTTCCCACTTGAATCATTATTCTCCATCTTGCCCTGTCTCGAGCATCCTCACCACATATTTTAACCTCCATGTTGGCCTTCCTCTCCTCCTCCTGCCTGGTTGTTCCATCTTCAGCATCAAATTCCGATCTGGGTGGGAAATAATCCCCACAAAGATGAAAAAGTACCTTAATAAGGTTAGTATGAGTATTATTATTGTTGTTATTGCATTACTTTGTGTTTTATAATAAACATTACACATTTACCTGCATTTTATTTTCGTATACTAGTAGACTTCGTCAGTAAACTTCCCCTTTTCCACTTTTTTTTCAGTTTACTGCAGCAGCTTCTAGTGACGTGCTCATAGTGGCACTGGTCTCAGGAGGATATTTTCCTAGTTCTTGCAAATTTTCTAACCAATTTTTTAGTGTAAGGACCATTAGAAGCTTGATATTTTGCTCTACTCTGTTTGGTCCATTTGAAAAGAACATAATCTCTAAGCAGCTTTTCAGGACTCAAGAGCTGCTTAAACTGCTAATGAGCAAGCCTTAGGCGAAAGTGGGAAAAGCAAATTCCCTAAAGATGAGGAAGGACCCTGGAAATGATGAAAACGCCAAAGAGGTCTCATTCTCTGAGGGTGGCCCAAAAGACGTTTGCCAAAATTGGAAGGATGAAAGAACAACTGGACTTTAAATCCTGTATTAATTAACCCAGTTTATCATTTATTTATTTACTCTTGATAGTCCAGTATAAAATTGAAGTACTCTTTCTTTTTTAGGGTTCAGGGAGAGGTTAATGTTGGACTTAAGCAACTTTATATTTCATTGACATTGTGGTTTTGTGCAGTTAAATAAATTTTAAACCAAATTAAAGGTGAATTATTCGTTTACTTCAGCAATTTAACAAAGCATTTAGACATTAACAGTAATGGTTGTTACTATTATTCTGAACATTTAAAAGTAATACACAATGATGCTGTCTGAATAATGTCCACGGCGATTCCTAATAGGAACAGCCGAAAGACAAAGTAGAAAATACTGAGTTATAATTATAGAATTAGAGCTAACTGAAAATTACTGAGTGTATTTATATTTTATACAGTGTTTTATATCGGGGCAGCACAGTAGCGTAGTGTAGAAGGGCTAGCATGTTTGCCTCTCAGTGCTGAGGATCCAGGTTTAAATTTCATTCATTGTGGATGTCCACGTGGGTTCCCTCCAGGTTCTCCCTTTTTCTGCCCACAGTCCAAAAACATTGATTCAAAGTGAATCGGCTGCTCTAAATTGCCCCTATATATATATATATATATATTGTGTGTGTGTCCGTCCAGTGATAAATTAGTACTCTGTCCTGGGTGTATCTGGCCAGCGCCCAAAACATTCTGCCGAGGATGGACATTTTGAATCCCCCCCCTCCCCCCGTGACCTTAGTAGAGGATTAAACAGAAAATAATGAGGAGATAAAAAGGCATAGGGCAAAAAATTAACATAGCTAGACTATTAAAAAATACAGCTTGAACGTAATTCTGTGATGCATCATGCACAAAATATGCTGCTAGAATGAAAGCAGATTTAAAATGCAATGACTAAAAACAAACATATCCTGCCCCGCCGATAAATAAGCATTTGCGGTTTTGCCATCATGGCAGAGGGCAGGTAGTTATTTGATCTAATTTCACAGATATGACCCAAAGTTGTGTATTTTTTTATCCACAGCATATGAGTGAGCAAAGTAAAAAAAAAACAGCATGTCTGACGGAGATCCTCCTTAAAAATGAACTAGAAGTACTGAGAAAATTCCAGACTGAGAGTCATCAGCTCTGTCTGATGGAGTTTGCATTTCCGACTCTGATTTGGAGATAAGGCTGGATTTATGTTATCGGTGAAGCTGCGTCAATAGTGTTCACAGTGAGGAACCAGACATCATAATGTGTTGAATGAATAGTTTAATGCTGAAGTAACTCATCTGAGGCAATACTACAGTTTGTGTATACACAAAAATGCTTTTACTGTCCAACCAGATGTTAAATGATTAAACAGTTTGTTTCACTATATGCATTAAATCAGGTTTTGCAGATGATGAATCGCAAGCTATGAAATGAATTTGATTATTATTTATTTATTTATTTATTTTTTTTTACCAAAGATAAGGTGCCTGTTTTGATAATTCAGCACCGACATAGATGACTGTCGACGTCTGGAGAGGTTGATCTGGGTTTTATGTTGTAAGATAGCAATACGCCAAAAATGTACCTGAACACGCCTCATTTTGAGATGGCCACGCCCATTGGAGGAGATATATTTATGAGTGGCATTGCTATTTAAACGACGGAGGCGGAAGGTGTTGAAAATAGACTGAGTGTAAGATAGTGATGAGCATCTAAACACGAATTGCGCAGGGTGTGAGATAGGGCCCATGAAGAACTAGATATTACTAGAGTGGTGGATGATAGACAGCACTGCAGTGATACTGACATGTTGGTGTTGTGTTAGTGTGTTACCTTGGTAACACTGGATCAGGTGGAATGCATTTACTGTCTTAGTTCTCATTCACTTTTTTACTTAAACACAGGGTGGCACAGTGGTGTAGTGGTTAGCATATCTGCCTGTCAGCGCTTGGGATTCAGGTTCAAATCCCGATCTGGGTAGAGTTTCCATGTCCTCCTCATGTTCTCTGTTCTCATGTTCTCTGGTTTCCTGCCAAAGTCCAAATACATGGATTTAAGGTAAATTGCTATAAATTGCCACCAACCAAATTACCCCCATGTAGAGTGTGCATCTGTGTGAGTGAGTGTATGCCCAGCAGAGGCCTGGCACCTTGTCCTGGGTGTATATGCCAGCTACCCTCGTTCATAGTATAGAATTAAATGATAGAGAATAAGATGAGCTATCAGGTCAGTTTGTGCATTTTTGTCACACGGAAGTTTAATACATATATATTGCAGTTTATTTTATACACTTCACATACAATTTTAATTCAGTCACGGTCCAAAAGCTGTCCGAGTAACATGAGACACTACTTACTCATGAACAATCACCCCTCACCTCGGCACTGACCTTTTGCCCCTTTAAATTTTTCAAAGTAAGGCTTTCTTGAGCTTTCCTCCTGATTTACTGTATATCCTTTTATTATCCTTTCTCTGATGCTAGTAAACAAAAATTGGCCCCGTTCTGTTTCTGCCTTGTCAAACAGCCCAGCAAGAGGCAACAAGAGGAAATGGCTACATCTGTGAGTTGTTAGTGTACTGCTCTCTTGACGCAAGCATTAACAACCCCCAAATCTGTTCGCTCAGGCTCAGTCAAGCTCGGCAGTCTCTGAACACAATACGTCCTTCATCAGTTGCACAGGCATCACCCTCACCCACCTACTCATCGTTTACGTCACCCCGCTGCTGGAGATCTACCACCACGGAGTTTAGCTCCTTAACCTCACTTTTTTTCTTCTACTGTGTACACGCTCCCCAAGGTACTTAACAAGTGGGGGTTCCACGAATTTCTGGAGGCCCTTTCCAGAAATCATTTTATGTGACCCCCTCTACCTGGGATGGTGGTGAAGTTAAAAATCACTATTGTACTACATGTTCAGTTCATGTCTGCTCATAGAATATAGTGAACTTCATACCTTATGTTTGAACTTGTACTGAGAGAATAGATCCATCCATCCATTATCTTCCGCTTTATCCTATATTAGGGTGGGGGGGTTTGTTCCCCATGCCCATCCAGGGGAGAATGTTTCGGGCACTGGGCAGATACACCCAGGACAGGGTGCCAATCCATCGCTGGGCACACACAATTGACTTGATCCAAGATTTTGGACTGTGGAAGGAAACCGGAGATCCCAGAGGAAACCCACGCGGACACGGGGAGAACATGGAAACTCCACCCAGATGGGGATTCGAACTGGGAATCCCTAGTGCTGAGAGGAGAACATGCTAACCACTAAGAGAATAGATCATTTAACCTAATTTCACATTATAAACAGAACCTAATTAAATTAATTTAAATTAGAATTGTTTTTTCTATAAATCAAAATTCATTGTTTAATTATAAAGGCAGGTAGTTCTGTTCCACATGTACAAATATGTACAACCATGATACAGCATTTTTTTCTGTAAACATAATGCTTTCGCTATTAGACAAAAAGATTTATTTTTTTCTCATCCATCTAGAAACTAAGCTTCTGACATGTTCATTGTTATTTTGAGAACAGCATCCTTCACCTTGAAGCTCTGTCATGACACCGTTGTTGCTCAGTGTTCTCATGATTCGAGAACATTAACTTTAGGCAGCATAAGAAAGGCCATTAGTTGCTGAGACTTCATCAATATTAGTACATATCAAAATCATAAAAGTAAAATCATCATGTATTAAGTTAGAAAGTCTGAAAAATTCAAAGATTTCAAAGTTTGTATTATAATGCATTATGCTGCTTTGTGTTATGAAGCCTTATGTCATATTTTAAAGACTTTTTTTTATCCCCCTCTTTATTAGTATTTAGTACGTTCGCCTCTCAGTGCTGAGGATCCAGGTTCGAATCTCATGTGAAGTTTCCTTGTTCTCCTCGTGTCTGCATGGGTTTCTCCCAGGGTTTTCCGATTTCCTCCCACAGTCCAAAAACATGGATTCAAGGTAAGCTGACTGCTCTAAATGACATCTATATTAATTGTAATTAAGAAGATACTGAGATGAGATTGTAATTTTGATCATCTATGAACATTAACAGATGCTTATGACAAAACACTTAATGAATGCACATATAATGCTTAATGAATACCAAGATTGAAAGTTTTATCATCTATAAATATTGACAGACGCTTTTGACATAATGCTTAATGAATGCTCATATAATGCTTAATGAATACCAGCTATCTATGAAGTGTCTCATATTTCATACTTACATCTTCACTTCATATTCATATTTTTTTTATAATTGTATAATACTTTTTTTTAGAGAAATATGTTTAAAATCGGAGATGTTTGCATTAAATTACAACCCTCCTGATTTGTGCTACTGTTGTCTATATAATCCCCAAACAAAATTACAGTAAATTACACAGCTGTGATGGTTATGGAAAAAATACACAAATTGTTTTAAGCAGGAGTAAAACCTCCAGTGCAGTCTTCCTCCCCATGACTCATTTCCAATTCTGAACTCTATTTAAATTTATGGAGCTGTTTTAACACTCCAGATGAAAGGGGACCGTGGAGGAAGAGTGTTTATTGAAACTAAATGCGTAGCAAAAATGCAGACTTTCCAGTATATGTTAAACCCTACCATCCTAAATCATTGTAAATGATTCTCAGAGCACTCTGGTAATCCGTGACTGATGTTTTCCACCACGTGGATTTGCGTCAGCCGTAATAAATGTAGTTGAGCCTTACGCTTCGAATCAGTGGACAATATTCAGTCGTAACCAGCAGTATGTGAAAATGACCTCCTGGTTTGACCTTTGCTCCACCATTTTACGCCCTCGTAGGAAATGAGAGTGTGAGGTTTATTTGTTTCTAAGATAGATGGGTCGCCTTCTATTGAGATGGGAGGAGGAAAAAACATCCCCAAACAAAATAAAAGTGTTTTTATGATTACTTTAACGTTCTTGTGTTTGCCAGGATCAGCTGGAAATAAATGCAAACTCTCAGTAGATGCTGTTTCCTGAGTACATTATATACAATCAGTCTGAGGTTTCTCACAAGTGGGGGAGCAATCAGGAAAGAGCTTAAGTTGAAGACCTGAACATCCAAGTTTACCTAGTAATTGTCCTTTCTTTTACAAAACTCACACACACCCACACACACCCACACCCACACCCACACAGACACATTGTTGGGCGTTAACATAGAATTCCATTCATTTTTATAGATTTTTACCAAAATATTAAGCAAAGATACTATCCATTCATTTATCCATTATCTTCCGTTTAATCCTTAATCCTATACTAGGGACTAGGGGTGCGGTGGGGGGTGGGAGGGGGTAAAACTTTCAGTTGCTGTGCACACAGGACAGGGATGGGCAGGGCCAATTAAGAACAGCCATTTCACCTAGAATCCATGTTTTTGGACTATGGAAGAAAACAGGAGAACCCAAAGGTAGCTTACGCAGACATGGTGAGAACATGGGAACTCCAACCAGACTGGGATTCAAACCTGGATGACCAGCGCTGAAAGGCAGATGTGATAACCACTAAGCCACTGTGTATCTTCTTTTTTTTGTCCTTTTGGATGTTAAACAAAGATTTGTGTTAAGTCAGAAATTATAGATTTTAGTTTTAATTACACCTTTAAATGGAAAAATCTAATGTGTTTAGAAAGTAACGCAAAACATGTGGTTCTAGATCAGTGTTCGGTTGCATTTTAAGCTAAACCTCATGAATATGTTGAAGGATGTGAGAGAATCTTCAGTGTGAAGGAACCTGGAAAATGTATTCCTCCATTAAGGAAGCACACATGAAAACAGTTATACACTATCCATCCATCATGCCTCTGCAGACTAAATTGATTGAGGGGATTCATGTAAGTAGATGACTTAACATTACTCTTTTATTCTCTAGGGCAAATTTTTTTTTAACCAAAACACTGAAATCAAGAATGCAAATGTATGTAAATGTAAAGCCCAGGAACACGGCTGCAGTTTGCATCTGCAGGGATTTTGTAATGTCATTAGGGTTGGCAGTCTTTCTGAGTTGGCAGCCGTCCTTCAGAATTGGTGATATGATGTTATTTAATGAAATGTAAACACAGTTGAAGGCCTGACTTCATCGATATGCAGAACTGTTTGGCGTCCTGTTTTAACCAGTCGCAGGTGGTGTTTAAGGTCTTGAACAGTGCAATGTACAGCAGGAGGCTCCTCATTATTTATAAGAATTCAATAAAGTTGCATACTTCAACATAAAGCATCGGTACGTGGTGAGATTTAAATAGAACCCACCATGAGGCTTTAGAACCTGATTTGGTTATAGGGCTTTATGGTAAACATATGTAGTGAAGTGGGGTCAACTGTTTGAAGGCAAGCTGTCAGGGTTTTTTGTGAGTGAGAGTATAAACATTTATCAATTTAAGCTTTTTGCAAAATTCCAGAGCCTCAGTATCTCATGTACAGGACCCTTATATGATTATTCACATACATTCGGGTATTTAGATACAAACTTTGCATCCACAGGGTAAACAGATATAAATTGCTATTGATTTTATACATAGTTTAAACCGGTGTGGCACAATGGGGTCGTAGTTAGCATGTCTGCCTCTCAGCGCTGTGGATCCAGGTTCATCCAGTTGGATCTGAAGCTTAATCTGGGTGAAGTGCCAAGTGATGGATTGGCACCCTGTCCTGGGTGTATCTGCCCAGTGGCCTAAATGTTCTATGCCTCCCCCCCCCCCCCCGTAACTTTAATATACAATTAAGCAGAAGATAATGAATGGATGGATGGAATAAGCATTCATGTGTTCGCCCTTTTTTAACTTCTGACACTGTGAGTGTCATCATTAACGAATGTCTTGAGGTGTCATGGTCCATGTGACCTTTAAACCCAAGTTCATTCTAGGTAAAGCCTAATCATGATGAGGACTTATGGGGATTGTTAGGCTCATGGTTAGTGCTATAATCTCTTTCTTATTATCTGAATGGAACGATGACTTACTGCTTCAACTTAAAGCCGAAGGAAGCTTCATCAATAAGAAGCCCTAATTTTCCTTCATGTTCCCATGCAGGGGTGCAACTCTCGCTGGGCTTTTATCTAAGTGCAGCTGAGATGACCCCTCACCTGGAAGCTGCTTTGAAGCTGAATTTTATTTGCTTTCCTTATTCAGAGCTACCAATCGCTGAGTCAGGATGTTAGTGGGGTTGAGGGCGCTCACGCGGTTTGTGGGAAGTGCTTGTTACCTGCTCTTCTGGCCTGGAGCCATAGCTACAGCAGAGTATCCATAGGTTAAATGATTCTGCTTCAAAGGGAACACGCAGAGTCTTACTCCAAAGACCCAGAGGAGTCTTGTTAACTTTTTTTTATGTAAACCGAGTTTTGTGAGCAAGGTGGGCTAATATATTGCAAACTCTTGAAGACAGGCTATGGAGGATTGCTTGATTTTGTTTCCACTTTGTAAAATGAGGTTTTGTAACAGTGCGTTAAGTATCGTGGAAGATGTGGAACTTATTTCTGGTATTGGCACTGGGGCTTAGTGTGTTTTATGTCAAATTCAGCACTTGACACATACACAATGCATAAAGGCTGAACATCTCAGACACAGTACATGGACTTGGGTAATGTCTCTGGAACAGGGAGAAACTCTGGGAGACGATGTTTTAAGTAAACACAGTCATTACTGGACCTTAAGGCTGTGTAACTGAGCCGTGTTCTTGAAGTTCCACAGAAAGACAGGATACCCAGAACTGGTGTGACAACAAAACAGAAGTTTTCAGAGTAGTAAAACGTGGTAAAGTCTGCGTCATACTGTTTAAAAGGCCCCCTCAGAGCACCCATCCAGCAGCTGGCAACAGTTTGGGAACCAAGTCAGGTTTCAGAGAGCCCAAACTTTTTGTGCTAATCAAAAATAAAGGTTACACTTTATATAAATCCATGTTTTTGGACGGTGGGAGGAAGCCGGGGAACCCAGAGGAAACCCACACTGACACGCGGAGAACATGGAAACTCCACAAAGATTGGGATTCAAACTTGGCTCCCCAGCACTGAGATCCAAAATATATCAGAAAGGGTGCAGGACACATTTACAGTGCTCACTGGGTGATGACCCTGGCATAGAAATACACAATAGAAGGTTTTTTCTTTGGACAAACATCTTTATAAATGTAAAAGAGATTTTCTTTGGCAAACGGTCTCCAACTAATACTATAATATAATACAGTTTAAAATTACTTATAACATAATTGGCCAGCAGTCACACTTCATGACTATGACATCTATGACATCAAAATTCTCCTTTTGACTGCAAGCCATTTTTTACAGTATGATAAAGTGTGAGGTAATGAATGATCTATTAGTACTTATTTTAACCAAGGAAAACGGATCCTGAGTGCTGTCGCGAAGCCAAAAGCAATAAGACTAATGTAAACGCTTTAAAATTCGTGGGTTCAGCAATCTTTATACCATTTAACCATAAAACCAAATGATTAGCAATTCTGAGGAGGATCCTTCAACCCTGAGGCTGCTGATGGCCACCTTCTCACTGAGAGTAAACAATGAGAGGTCTCTGATGTCAGCAGCAAAGACATTTGTAGGTAAAAGATCTGAGCAACGCAAGTCAAATGATATTTTAGCAACAAAACACCAGCGTTATTGTGGATATCATCACACCTGTCATTCATACAAATTAAGGGGAGAGTGCCGTAGATCCTCAGAGATGTCGGCGACAACACATCACCTCCAGCGTTCCATGTTTAAAAACAGCCAATTATGTGACAGGAAAGATTTATGTTATTTCATTTAGTGGTTTAAGGACAGGGCGGCACGGTGGCTTAGTGGTTAGCACGTTCGCCTCTCAGCACTAAGGATTCTTGGTTCAAATCCCCATCTGGGTGGAGTTTCCATGTTCTCCCCGTGTCTGCGTGGGTTTCCTCTGGGTTCTCTGGTTTCCTCCCACAGTCCAAAAACATGGATCAAGTCAATTGAGTTCTCCAAATTGCCCCATATAGAGTGTGTTTGTGTGAGTGAGTGTGTGCCCAGTGATAGATTGGCGCCCTGTCCTGGGTGTATCTGCCCAGCGCCCGAAATGTTCTCCCCTGGATGGGCATGGGGAACCCCCCCGCGACCCTAATAGAGGATAAAGCGGAAGATAATGGATGAATGGTTTAAGGACATGTTTCTGGATTACTTTAGATTTAGGGAAACAGGAATGAAGACTGAATAGCATAAAGGTCGTGCTTTGGTCTGAGTCACTTCGTAAACAAGGTGATGAACCAAACCACCATGCGAATAACCAATTGTGTTAAAATTCCTGTTACATTTGTTTTTAGTACAAAACAGAGGTCATCTGCACCAATGTTGAAGAATTTTAATAAGGAGGTTCTCCTGAATTGTATCACACCCCCCTCCCTTTTTTTTAACATTTCATACTGACAGAAAAACAATTATTTATTTTGTGAATTGTTCCAGAGAATTAGTCTGTACTGGGAATGAATCATTACACTGACTCATCCAGAGAAACAAAATCAGCCTGACAACAGCAACAGCAATAGTAATAATAATATTTATAATAATAATAGTAATAATAATAATAATAATAATAATAATAATAATAATAATATGGAAAGTCATAATACCTCACGAGGTAATCCAACATTATTCAGTCATGGACCACAGTGCTGCTTAAGCAGAGCATGTTGAATTAGCCTGCTGAAGGGCAATCTTCCGAACTATTAGAAAACTACTAATTTCTGAACACCACCTCAAGTTATTATCCAGCTGCATTCTCGCCATCATAAATCAAGCCCCATCCCTTCGTCTTTATTACAAACAATTTAGGCTCTTTTACTGACACATTTATATCTAAAAAAAGCAGAAAGATCCCAGTGCCAGGGATCCAGGTTCTAGTCTTCATGTAACATGGATTTAAGGTGAATTGGTTGCTATAAATTGCCCATATAAGAGTGAGTGTGGGCCCTGCGATGAATTGGTTTTCTTGTTGTGTATCTGCCCAGCACCTAAAACATTCTCCCCAAGTAGAGGAGTGAGCAGAAGATAATGAATGAATGAATAATCATAACATCAGCAAGGCTTTGTGAGTGTCACCAATCTTTGCGTTTTCCAGATGAGTGGCAGCAGAGCAACAGTAAATAGATAGTGTTTTTCCTGAAGGTTTGTCTCTGAGGACCTGTGTTTCAGTTCAGTTTTATAGCTTGTAGTATATCTCCCGTTGGCCTCTGTGCCCTCTCAGTGACACTTTGAATCTGTTCATGCCGCATTCCTACATTATTAAGTCAAATGCTGTGGCCCAGATCAGAGGAACGAGACATTTCCTTATTCAGCCTGCTGATGAAATGCTTCAGTGGTTTCAAAATGAGATCATTTCTTCAGTGCAAGTTGAGTATCGGTTTGTTTCGTTTACTGGAAATTTACACTTAGCTAAAGGTTAAAAAGCCATATCAGAGAACCACACTCTATCTCACATATTACCATTTATTACAGGAGAACTGCAGATATTTATAGCTGTAAACTTCTAAAACAAGCGCGTGCTAGCAGGGCTTCCACAAAAGAACTGCCGAAAAGTCCTTAGGCCACAGTAAATAAATGAGATCAAGGCAAACAGGAGATGGGATGCAGATAGAGAGTAGAAGAACCTAGGTTCCTTTATGATAAGATGTGAAGGCCATAAGTCTCTGCCACCTCCACAAGCTCTTGAGCTACTGATAAGGACACCCATTACCATATTCTGGGCTCTTGACAGAGAAGAGCACTGAAACAAAGTGATTCTAACTTGACCCTACAATTTCCCCTGACACTAAAACGTCAAAAACAACGGAACAATGGAATAAAGACACACTATAAAAGAAAAATAATTAACATGACCTTAATAACCTTAATGACACCTACATGTAAGGAATACATTCCTTTTTAAACTCGGCCATGTTCCTTTTTTGGTCCCATTATGAAGCTAAAAGTAAAGCGTTATTATCTAATGAGATCTGTGCACGTCACATGACTAAATCCTAATCAACTGGCCAAAACGGAGACTTAATTTTCACGAAGAAAATCGATGAACTCGATGAAAATCAAAACTAGGTCAACAGAACTAGGAAAGAGTAGATAAATGTTAATTTGTTCAGGTTCGTATTAACATTAACACCGTGAAACATGGTGGAGGGAGGTTCTTTTTAGAAACTAAAGAAACCAGAACTCTCTCTCTCTCTCTTTTAAAAATATATTATATTTATTAGGTTTTAAAATGTCAAGCAAAAATTATGTTCAAGACAATTCTGTCAGGTCGAAGAAGAAATGAATTGACATGACATGACATTTTAAGGAGCTCCTCTCCAGCGGCAGTTCAGCGTTTCATTTATTGTGCCATATGTCTGTCATTACAGCGAGACTCATCATCTCTGCTGCAGATGTTACATAAAGTAATGAGTAACCGAGCCCTTTTTTATGAGGTTAAAGTTGAAAGAGCAGGGCCACTTTTAATCTAGCAAACAGGCAAAACTCCTCCGTTCTGCTCCCTCAAAGTCACCTTGGCGAGAACCCCAAGGGAAATATGACTTGGAGTTATAGACAGGGAGTAATTCTCTCTGCCCACTTACAGAGCATACGGCAGCGCTGGCAGCTAATTTCCGTGTCCTGACGACTCTAACTGTGAGTGCAGCATTTAGTTTAAGATAGGCCACATGTTTCATTCAGGTATCCACATGCAGGCTGTTACGCAGCCTTCCTCAGGACATCCATTATCAAGTTTTGTTTTCTGAAATTGCTGCATGATCCTCAGGCATTATACGATTACCTTAATAGCGTTAATGTTCTCCAGCAGACTCCACGCTGCGCAAAGCTTGGTTTTTCTCCAAAATCTTCAAAGGCTTATTTGAAATCTATCATTCTGGAATAACCTACACTCGAACCTTGTGGGACTTCCATATGGTTTTGAAATAGCAGGCTTGGTGAACCCCCGCTGTTTTATTTAAACAGGTTAAAAACTGAGCAGAACTAATGGAAAGTACCACTTTTATCAAAAGCATCTTACAACTGAAGTATTATAAATATTGATCTGCTTCATTCATTCATTCATTCATTCATTAGCTACTGCTTAATCCTCTACCAATGTCAAAAGGGGTTCCCCATGCTAATCCAGGGGAGAATGTTTTGGACACTGGACAGATACACCCAGGACAAAAGCGCCAATCTATTGCTGGGCACACACTCACTTACATAGACACACAAACACACACTATATGGGGCAATTTAGAGCATTCATTTAATCTTGAATCCAGGTTTTTGGACTGTGAAAGGAAACAAGAGAACCTGGAGGAAACCCATGCGGACACAGGGAGAACATGGAAACCCCACCCAGCACTAAGATGCCTAACCACTAAGCTACCATGCCACCTTTACTCAGACCCCTTTAAAAAAAAAATTGGGCATTTTTTGGATGTATTTTCTTAAATTTTAAAGGTGATACTTCCAAACTTAACTGCAGGTTAGTATCCCCCACTATCCTCTGTGGTATATTAAAAACAGATCAGTCTTTTTTTTTTAATATTGAGTATTTTACATTATTAAATCTAATTCAGAGCTTTCCAATTTCACAACACAATTTAATTACTGCTTTCTACAAGGACACCATCCACTAAGGCTGCAGCTTCCATGTTCCAAGTTCCATAAGCCTGTAAAGTGAAAAAAGCCCTGTTATGACTCTGCATAGGGCCAATCATAGGCTTGTGGTTAGGTAACCATCCCTGCAACCTGAAGGTCCACGGTTTTGACTTCCACCGCCACTAAGTACTATGGCTGAAGTGCCCTTGGGCAAGGCACCTAATCTCAATTGCTCCCTAGGTGCCATTTACAAGACTGTCCAACACTTCGGGCACGTGTGCTTACTTCATTAGTGTGTGTGTTTCACTGCACAGATGGATGGACCCTTACAGTCCAACAGGAGAACCACAGGCTAAAAAATAAAGCACTATTTAAAGTCATAATTTGTAATGTTTTCATTTACTTGTAACTAGAAAAGTGTAAATCTTGTTCTAATATGGTTCTTTTTGATTTTTTGCAATACAGAGCCTTATTTAATATTCAGCCTTATTCAATACAGAGCATTATTTAATATGCATTAGATTATTAGGTTTTAACAGGTGTGTATGCATACAAGTAGATATGTATGCAGCCCCTGTATTCCTATAAACAAAAGACTAGGTGTGTGCTCCTCTCTGGGTCCACCAGGTGCACACTGGGTTCTTCTGCGGGTCTTTGCGAAGGCGCACCGAAGACACAATGCTCAGGCTTTCTGGATAGAGCCGTACAGCTGGCTACATCAGACACCTGGGCTTTCCTCCTCCTCTATTCTTATTGGCCAGATGAAAGACTGCACAGCCTGGTGACAGATCTGTGCTTAGGCGGATGTGTAGCCCCATGTATGCCTCTAGGCTCAGATAATTGGGACTCTCCTTCACTGAGCCTTTGATAACAGCTGGGGAGCAGCTGAGCCTCTTCACGGCAAACTCCTGTATCTTCCCTCCCGCCTCCTCAAACATGCTTTTACGCAGATCGTCTGCAGGAGTTAACTAATGAGATAAGCACCATCATTATCCGGTACTATAAGCAACCAGGTTTATATTCCAAACACGTAAGGTAAACATTTGACATGTTATGTACCGCAAAGCCATGACGCAGCAGCATTAATGTGCTTATTTTATGACAGTTCTATTTTGCATCAAAGTCGGAACCTTAAAAGTCTTAGGGACATAAATAAAACCTCCATATTTGGTATTAAACTTGTTTGTATTTCTAACAGAAACATAGTTTAAGAACAATGTTTGGAAGTGGTTAGCACATTCAACTCTCAGCGCTGGGGATCCAGGTTTGAATCCTGATCTAGGTAGAGTTTACCTGTTCTCTCTGTCTGCGTGGATCTCCTCCAGGTTCTTGGGTTTTTGGATGTTGCCTCTATATAGTGTGTGTGATTATGTGTGTGTGTGTGTGTCTCCAGTGTCCCCTGTCCTAAGTTTTTGACCTGTTTTGTTGTCTGTAGTACAGTGTGGTACAGTGCTTAACATGTCTCCCAGAAAGCAACGTGGCTTGGTCTTTTGCGATAGCATCAAATTACATTGAGGTGATAAATCTGATACTGTTATATTTACTGAGTGCAGGTCAGTCTTTTAGGCACCTTATAAACAATCCATCACTGCGATCGCAATGTTTCCGTTCTGTACACTACACTACACTTTAATTTATGCATTAAAGCCATTATCCTTAATGTAAGAAAAAAAATTGTCTGATTAAGATCAGACAATATAAGCCTAAGGGGCAGTTGTAGGCTTGTAATTAATTTGCATCCAGGGCACTGTTATACAGGGCTGCCCACCGCTCCGTACTGCCCGCTGTCACAGCAGCGAAGGGCCAGTAAGCAAAAAAGCTCAAGTAAAGATATTACAAAAGTATAATAAAACAAAATTACTATATAAAAATAAAATACAACGTTATGTACATTTTATTGTACTCACACATACAGTACCGTCAAAGCTACCAGACAGTTTTGTAGAATCATCTGGCCTTTATGTCTTGGCCTGTAAAAAGAAATAGGAGCCCCAAGAGGTATCATATGCAACCACAGAGAGAACATACAAACTCCACACAGAAAAGATCCAGGCCATCTGTCTCTGGAACTAAGAATAGGTTCAAAAAGGAAATATAAGAGACGTCACACATGCAATACGTCATAGGTTTAGAGCTTTATTTGTAATTCCAAATGTACAGCCTAAAGCTGTTATGCTTTCTATTAAGCTAATACACAGTGTTTTGTAAGACCACATGCTCCGCTGAGTCCTGACATTTATAAAGTGTTTTGAGGCTGAGACACAACAGTCTGTTGTTTCACTAACTGAAGCTGTTCGACTGTGTTGGACTGACGTGTAACTAAAGCTCTCCTTCGTGGCTTTTTAACACAGTCCTGATCGATGATGACAGTTAGCACAAGAAAAATCGGTAAGGTCCAGATGCTCAACTGCACACAAGTCCATTTTCAACGTGGTTCAAGAAGGAGACGCTTAGCAGTTTTCTAAACGGGTACATATACCAGGGTCATGTCACAGAGACGTTGCAGCCTTACAGGTGGAATTTAAGAAACTGTTAGGTTGTAATGTAAAAAGAATGCAGATGTTGAATGTTGGGGCAAATAAGTTGTTATAACAGAGTGTGTAGGTTTCATTCCCCTTATGGTTTAAAAAACAGCTGTAATAACAAAAATCAGCGACTGATTGGTTTAGAACATGCTTTATACCCAAGAAAGTTACTTTGCAAACCCTGTAATCGTATATATACATAGTGTTTTGTGTAAAAGCTTAATGTCAGATTTAGAAATTAGAATTACATTAACTTTTCAGTCAGCTTTAGGATTAAAACATTTTCAACTGAATCAAAGTAAATGTATTTCTTTAATCTGATGTATTAGTGCTAATGTAAATCCCACACTGTCAGCATATCCAACCTGCTGCTAAGTGATGATTTTACCTGGTACCAACACTGTTAATTACTTAAATATGTTCTATTGCTTATAAAGCTACACTTCCTACTACTGGAGCGTCTTTCTCAAGCCCACTCATATATGTGCTACATAAAAGATACCGGATGTCGACAATAAGTGATTGTCTGCATGTGGAGCAGATGGTACATAGGGATGGTGCTGATAGGTGATGATTCCCACTCCCACAAACCCACCAGGTGGAAATGAACAAACACAACTCAGTTCTGATAAGAAATTTGCTACTAGAAATAATGAGCATCCTAATTCCACAGGGACATATGCAGTATATTTAATTCTTCTCATCACATCTTATTATCTTCATGGTTTTATCCTTTACTAGGTTTGTGGGGGGGGGGCATGCCCCATGCCCCCATGCCCCATGCCCCCATGCCCCATGCCCATACTAAAGTAAAAGTTTCAGGTGGTGGGCAGATACACCCAGGACAGGGCACCAATCCATCAGGGGGAACATACTCAGAGATTCACACACACTATATAGGGGCATCTTAGAGCAGAATCCATGTTTTTTGACTGTGGGAGGGAACCGGAGAACCTGGAGAAAACCCACATTGACACGAGGAGAACATGGAAACTTCACCCAGATAAGAATTCACAATTTACAGACCATTAAATCAGAAAATCAGGGGTTTTATAAATGGAAATGTGGAAATTGTAGACATCCACTGTGCTGGTTTAGCGTTTAAAGTATTGGGACTAATAGACTGATTGACAATTGTGTAATTGTGGGTGGCATGGTGGCGTACTGGTTAGCATGTCTGTGTCTCAGAGGTAGACTTTTCATGTTGTCCCCAAGTTTGTGTGGGTTTTCTCCAGATTCTTTATGCTTTATAACTGGCTGCTCTTATTGCCCTATATAGTGTGTATGTCTCTGTGAGAAAGTGCGTGATCAGCGATGTCTACCCTGTCCTGGGATTAATTGGGGTTAGGTGCCCATTAATCAATTCATTAATGGTGTTTGGTGGGACCACGAATCAAACCGTGGACATTCAGGTCACAAGGCTGGTTCCTTAACTACAAGCCTATGACTGCTCCCTATTCTAGTATAGGATTAAGTGCAAGATAATAAGATGAGATAAGATTACTGTAACTCCCTCTGGATCCTGATGTCCACTGTTAACATATATAAAATGTTTATAAACTACTCGCTTTCCTTGCAGCTCTATCTGCATGCCTCACTCATTTGCTCTGTACTGTATATTTGTCTCCATTTGGCTCTGTGTAGAATCCCATTATAACCCCAGCTGTGTGAAATAGTGTACTCTCTTTCTCTCTCACACACACCCGACATTTTAAATCACATTCTTAATTAATATTATCCAGATTTGATTATTTTTAAAGCAAACACACTTCTTATTGAGTTCAAAACATTTGCTAATGTAAATCCTACACTGTCAGCATATTCAACCTCCTGCTAAGCAATGATTATACATGGTAGTAACGCTGTTAATTACTTAAATATGTGCTATTGCTTATAAAGCTGCACTTCTTACTGCTGCTGGTCTTTCTCAGACCCCCCCCCCACACACACACACATACGCTGTATGACTGGCTACTTACAGGCTCCCTGCATTCAAAGATACATAATGCTCACAATAAGTGATTGTCTGCAGGTGGAGCAGATGGTACGGAGGGATGGTGCTGATAGGATGATGACCCGCATCATACTTACGACACCAACCCACCTGGTGGTAATGAACAAACCTTTGTACAGAGTAAATGTAATATTGAGAGAAAATGACTTAATTATTAGAAATGACTGATTTTTATTCATACACACGCACACAGCTTATGAATAAGGAACCAGGCTTGTAACCTGAGGTTCCCGGTTCGGTTCCTGATTCCACAAAGTACCATGGCTGAAGTGCCCTTGGGCAAGACACCTAAACCCAATTGCTCACCGGGCACCATATATATAAGTGTGTGTGTGTGTGTGTGTGTATTTTTTAACTCCTGTTAAAAAAAGTACTGCAGGCAAAATAGATGACTTCATTTATTATTATTTATTCTTTTTATATTTATTTTTATTTTTTAATGATATAATGAATGTTATTTTAATGGCCCGACTGTCATATTATCAAAGAGAAGAGACTGATCACATACTGAGAATTTATTCCTGTAAACCCAGACCCAGTTATTTAAGGATATTGAGAAGAATAATACTGAATAAAATGAATAAAATATTTAAATAGCTGCCGGCGGTACCTTACTGTTAAAAAACCGGACCAGAACAATAAGGGTTCTCAGGGAAATGTAACTGCTATTGGGTCCGTGCACAAGGGCCTTAACCCTGAGTTGTTTCGATTGTTATTATGTCTGTATTGTTATTCCCTCTGGATTTTGGGCGTCTGCTGTAAATGTAAATGGGATGTTAATGAGCTAGTGCCTCCCCCCATTTTAGACCCATCTGCTGGTTGTTGGTATTGATTTAATGCTTTGAATTCCCTGCTCTTTTGATGTGGTATTAAGTAAATAAGGTACCAGAATGAATAATAATAATAATAATAATAATAAT
Organism: Corydoras maculifer; assembly: GCA_019802435.1. Lineage (NCBI taxonomy): Eukaryota > Metazoa > Chordata > Actinopteri > Siluriformes > Callichthyidae > Corydoras > Corydoras maculifer. Next base: position 639,250 of record JAFMOD010000615.1, on the reverse strand, counting down.
AATAATAATAATAATAATAATAATAAAATAATTATAATAAAATAATAATACTAATAATAATAATACTACTACTACTACTACTACTACTACTACTACTACTACTAATAATAATAATAATAATAACATTAATAAATATTTCAAAATAAAACAGGAACTATGTCAGTGCTTTATATCAGTGTGCGTTGATGTGTGGCAGCGTCTGATTACTTGACTGCATGTCACTGTGACAAGACAATGTCTTTGTCAAGACACCATTCAATTTCTTTGATACTGGTGGAGGCCTTGGGCATGAATTCATATAGTCCCTCCAATTAGTTTCTCACACACTGCTGGACGAACCCCTCTTTTATCCCGAGCTGTTATCTCAGTGCTGCTCACAGGGAGAAGGGTTGGGTTTAAAACAGTGGGGTGATAATAGAACCATAGGTCCATAAAAAGAGACATAAAAATAGCTGCTTTTACGCATGTCGCTGATAGCTGTGTCTGTGTGTGTGTGTGTGTGTGTGTGTGTGAGTGAGTGAGTGAATGTGATGACAAGGCCACCCACAGAGGCTGTTCCATCTTGCAAAAAACTGTCCCCTGAGCAGAATGACATGGCCGGTCCTAAACAAACAGAACCTCAGCATGCACCTTCTCCCTTGACCGTCTGCTCCCACGTGACCCCCGGTTACTCCTGTCGCCTGATGACATCCCTGTCTTTCGGTCACAAAGTCAAATGAACTTTCCTTTAGCAAATGGCGTCACAGCGTTCTAGACATTCAGAAGTTTGTGATAATAATACAAACCTTTTTATTTGATTCGAAGACTTAATTTGTCGGACTTCTTGCCTTTAAAGCCGTGGCAGCACGCATGGCTGTCCGTAATGAAGTGGGATGTTTGCACAGTGCTCTAACTCCCAGCCATTACAACATTAGTCACACGTTACAAAACGAGCCTTGTTGAGCTGTGATTATTTAATAACAGGAAATGTGCGATGGCAGGAGGTTTTATTTGCCGTCTAAGTGCTGACCACTCTGACCCGGGATGTGCTGGGAAGGAGACCACCAGCTTTTTAGGGATTTGATGAATTAGGCTTTGTCAAACAAACCTGCTGTTATGACCCAGCAGGGACTAAAGCAGGGGATCCACAAACACCAGATGTGAGCAAATTTTGGGGGGCATCTGCCAGGGTATCTGTCTCAGAGATGCTAGAAAAATAAAGAAATGACATGCTAATATTAATGCACAATGAAGGCAAGAGCTATACAGCAATATGTTTGGAGCAGAAAGATATATGAGGAGATACTTTCAGATACTTCCGTCCTTTATTTATTCTGTTATATCCATGCAGCCTCGCATCTCTACAGTCGAGGTGTGGGAGCCATTGTATATCATTTGTAAAAGTAACAACAACTTACTATAAACTTGTCAAGTACCAGCATATGGATAAAGGACAGCGGGACAGACTGCACATACCAAAAAGCAGTGAGCAATAAAAAGTCGATGCAATTAAAATGTACAGGATGTTCAAGAAGTTTTACATATGCTATTACTTTTATGATACTGAATAATCGAGATTTTATGATAAAATGGGTAGTTAAATCTGATTGGTTGAGCTGTTTGTCCGGCTGTGACATTATTCACAATAATGCATGATATACACTACAATACATATTTTAAATCATGCACCATAAATGGAAATACAAAATAATGTAATTAGGACTAGAGGACCACTTTATTAGGAGTTCTGTATTGTGGGCCAGCAGGTCCTTATATGTTAATACTATTTTTTATTATGGTTATGCCTATTTTGGTAACTTCTGGTGACTGGCGGTTCATTGCAGGGTCTCACACACTGTGACTTTAAATTGCCAAGCATGTTTTTGTTAGATGGGTGATGCATTGCAGAAGAACTAACCACTAGCCAGCCAATACATCTGGGTCATGGACTGTAGTTCGACATCCACGGTGGTTGCTTGCTGCAGATAGGTAACAGCATAACTGAAGGTTCATCTCATCTTATTCTTAAGGGTCTTGCTCAAGGACCTACACTGGTAACTGCAGTGGACCTGGGATATGAACCACCAACCTTCAGATTGATAGCCCAACGCCCTAACCACTGAGCTACCGCTCCCTCTCTTCACCCAGAATGAGATTCAAACCTGGGTCCCTAGCACTGAAAGGCGAAGGTGCTAAGCACTAAGCCACTGTGCTGCCTGGAAGGTATATGTTATCAATTATAAGTAAATGCTGGCTCCGTGGCAGGTGGTCTCTGTGCAACAGCAGAACTACAGTAAAATGGACTTGACTTAAATTTCTGAAATTTTGAGCCACTCAGTTGGATAATAAGGCCTTTATAGAGCCTTTCTCACTTTCAATCTTTTCATTTATTCTGAATGTCAAACAGGGTTGAGTTCAGGACTCTGAACAGATTACTGGAGTTCTTTCCCATCAAACTCACCAAATTTCTGGATGAACCCTGCTTTATGTTCAGAAGAGGCCCTGGTACTTACTTCTACTAATACCACTACTGATAATAACCGCGTGCTGGTATAGGAAAAAGGTGTTGACATCTATTTGACCTTATCGTGTAAGACATTAGCTCTTTATGTCAGCCAATCAGAAATGGCCGCATGTTAAAGCAGACTTATTGAATAATTTTCTTTAATCCAACAAACATGGAGCACACACACAATCAATTCAGAGACAAACTCCAGAGCAGAGACAGTTTAAAGAATCTAATTACCAATTTGTCCATTAAATCTTTACCAAATGCAGAGAGGCTCAGAAACAGCAATGCGTGTCCCGCCTTTAAGGAATTTTAGAAATGCTTGTGTAAATGCTGCTGGTGCCACTGTTTAAGCTTCTTCAGGTGGTCGGATGGCCTGTGTGTCAAAAACAACACTCGTGAGGAACAGCTGATGGAGGCTGAGAAAACAGCCAGGGGCCCCCGGGCGACTGAGGGCCTCCTTATGTCACCTGTCTTGAAGTAATTATTGGCGCTTCCTCGTGTGATGACAGACTAATAATGATTTTGTGCTCAGACTGTGATCACAAGCTTTGAATGAAGGCCTTGATTAACATGCACCTCAGAAACGCAATGTAGGCAAAGTATTTTAAATAGCGGTTCTGAAATGGTCAGATAATTTGAAAGTGCTGCGATGTTCCTCCAGAGGTGGACATTCAGATCTTAATTAAAAGTACCATTACATCAAGTCGGGACTGTTGTGTAGTGGTTAGCACATCCGCCTCTCAACGCTGGAGATCCAGATTCGAATCGTGCTGTAGGTGGGGTTCTCCCTGTGTCCTTGTGGGATTTTTTTCCGGGATCTTCACTTTCCTTCCACAGTCCAAAAACATGAATATAATGTGATCGGATGCTATTGATTGCCCTTGTCCAAATTATCATATATACCACTTACCATATAGATGGACTTTGTAGTTTTACAATTACAGACTGTAGTCCATCTGTGTTCTTTGTTGTTGTTAGTTGCTGTTCTCTATTGGTCAGGAGCATCACAGAAAAGGCATCATTTGGGTGGTGGACTTATTGTCAGTTCTGCAGCGACACTGATGCAGTGAGAGGGTTTTAGTGCAGCAGAGCTGCTGTCATTTCGTTTAAATTCAAAGTGACACTGCTGGGATAGGAATAATGCACCAACCAAATAATCCCTGCTCGGTGGTGCTACTATTTGGGGTCCTGACCATTAGAGAACAGAGTACACAATATGTACTGTAGAACACAAACAGATGGACTACAGTCTGGACTTGTAGTACTACAAAGTCCATCTTTATTGTAAGTGGAACTTAGAACATGGGGAGTCAAAAAGAAGGCGTGTTCAAACTTTTAACTGGTACTGTAAATGTAATGTCTTTTTCCACTCGTTATCTGTCTGAATTTTTTCCGCTAAAGACTCCCTGAATAAAAAGGCACATTTTCCATTTGAAGCCCTGCCTCCAGTAAACCAGCCCACATTCACTTACTCCACACTCCAGAGTTATGCATTCACCAGTATGAGAGTGCGATCACACACTGTAACATCCTATTTCTTTTTCTAAGTTATCGGTCTATTTCCAGCATGGGGAACAAGTTTCCCATGTTCCCTTGCAAATATAGCCCACAGCAATCCTGCTTGGGGGGGGGGGGGGGGGGGGGGGGGGGGGGGGGGGGGGGGGGGGGGGGGGGGGGGGGGGGGGGGGGGGGGGGGGGGGGGGGGGGGGGGGGGGGGGGGGGGGTGTGTGTGTGTGTGTGTGTGTGTGTGTGTGTGTGTGTGTGTGTGTGTGTGTGTGTGTGTGTGCCAAACTTAATGCAGTCTCCAATATATATATGTATGTATATTGTCTCCTGTATTTGGGTTTCCTGTTAAATATAAAAATCTAAATCAGAATTACAATACTTTATTAATCTTTAGAAGGAAATTGCAGAAGCAACTGCAACAGGCAGCATGCATGCTTGCGCATTCGCACTAACATATAAGAAAGAGATGATAGATATAGGTATAGGGGCAGTTGTAGGCTTGTGGTTAAGGAACCAGTCATATGACCTGAAAATCCTTGAATTGATTCTCATTCCCACCAACTACTATGGCTGAATTGTCCTTGGGCAAGGCACCTAACTCAAATTGTGTGTGTGTGTGTGTTAGACTGCACACATGTGTTAAATGTAGAAGACATATTCCCAGGTTCACACTATCACCAGGTTGATTATGTTACAATATAAATGTAAATGAAGCATTGTGAGTGAAAATAATTTGACATTGTACTTCCTCCATCCCAACCTTAAAGTTACTAAACAGGAAATAAAAGCTGGGTCAGTCATCACTGATGAATGACTGAGGTTATCCACTAGTGCAGGATGAATTCAAGACAAGGCCTTCAAGCATGTGGGCAATTAGATATAATACAGCCCTTGTGGTGGCTAAATGAAGGCGTTTCAAAGGCATCAGCAAAGGTTTATTCCAGCCCATAATTCCATGCTGCTCGCACCTACACTTTGCCCCGATAACATTCTTCCAACACCAGCTTTCCTGTCTTGTACACCTACATCTTCTTCCTGACCTCAGACCTCCTCCAAGCACGCTCGCTGATAAAGGTCAAATTATCAGGTGGCCTCTGGAGGAACAGTGCAGATATCTGTTTGGAGAATGTGGACGAGGAAGGCAAAGGAAACAATCCACTTTGTGTCTGTCGGGCAAGTTAGGTGATGATTTTGTGGATTCCTGTCTACTGGTTAAAATCTTTAACCTTTTTCTGGGTGGAGGTGGGCGATGAAGGTCATGTCAGAAGCTGTTAAGTTTACAATAAGTGCTGATTCAAAAACAACTTCAAACACATTTAAATATATATATTCATTTTCTATTATGGTTGCGGCGGGCGGGGGGGAAGGGGAATATTGCCAATACAGGGGAACATTTCGGGCGCTGAGCAGATACACTTAAAATAGGGTGCCAATACATCACTGGGCACACACATACTTCATATAGGGGCAGTCAATTTACCTTAAATCCATGTTTTTGGCCTGCGGGAGTTAACTCCCCATTTATGGAGATTCAAACCCGGATCCCCACTGCTGAGCAAATAGATCAGGGAAGAGTTAAGCTTCTTAATGTTTTCCATGACAGACATAAAAGCACATTATATTGTGTTGGGAGTTCAGCTTCAGTCTAAGAATGGCATATTTCAGCATAGTTACAATACTGGCCAAAATCTATTGGCCTGACACGAAGCAGAAACAGTGACCTTTAGCTTTAAACAGGGAAAAGGGGAATTCCTTCATTTATAAATGAAACCCTGTGTTAATTTGGTTTTACGCAACATTTAAACCTAAGAGATTTGGAAATAAGTAAACTAGCCAAGAGATTTGTTACAGTGTATGGTGATACAGCTTTCACTCCCTGCCCACTAGTCTGTCTGGCTCGTCCTGTTCCCATTGTACAAACACCAAAACACACGGCCATATAAACACAAACTGAGTGCGTCAGAGACTCTGGTTAAAACATCCCTGAAGACTGTTGGAAAAGACTGTTTTCTAAGCTCTCGGTCTCTGTCTGCCTCCTGAATGGATTCTGGTCCGGAACAAAGCCAATCCACAGCTGAGAAGCCCCTCTGTTATAGAATGATCAATGATTAAAGTGTGTGGAAAAACCATATATATATATATATATATAGCCCTGTCCTGGGTGTATCTGCCCAGTGCCCGAAACATTCTCCCCTGGATGGGCATGGGGAACCCCACCGAGACCCTAATATAGGATCAAGCGGAAGATAATGAATGAATGAATGAACAGGATGGGAACCCTATATATATATATATATATATATATATATATATATATATATATATATATATATATATATATATATATATATATATATATATATATATATATATATATATAGGGTGTGATGACATTATTCATTTATTTATTTATTATCTCCCGCTTATCCTCTATTAGGGCCGTGGTGGGGTTCCCCATGCCCATCCAGGGGAGAATGTTTCGGGCACTGGGCAGATACACCCAGGACAGGGCGCCAATCCATCGCTGGGCACACACTCACTCACACAGACACGCACACAGACACACTCTATATGGGGCAATTTAGAGGACTCAATTGACTTGATCCATGTTTTTGGACTGTGGGAGGAAACTGGAGAACCCGGAGGAAACTCACGCAGACACGGGGATTCGAACTGGGAATCCCTAGTGCTGAGAGGCGAACGTGCTAACCACTAAGCCACCGTGCCGCCCCGTGATGACATTATAATTAACAATTAACTTCAAATAGCAGTTCATTCAATTCATCTCATTACCTTTCAGTTAATCCTCTACTAGGGTCATGAAAGGGTTTCCCATGCCCATCCAAGGTACTGGGTAGATACACTCAGGACAGGGCACCAATCCAATGACAGGGAAAACCATGGAAACCTCACCCAGATCTGAATTCGAACCTGGAGCTGCACAAAAACACCAAAAGTCCTTTAAAACCTCCTACCGAAATAACTCATTTATGACTTAGGATTATTATTATTAACACATTAATCCATTTACATGCTCTAAAGCTCATTTCAATAAAACTTGGATCTCCTTGGCTGGACTAAAAGCCCCAGCAATAACACTTGGGTGGCTGGAGTAGGGGTTGGCATTTAGAAGAGTTTTCACTTCATCAAGATCCTCTGCAGCTCATAGATGAGTGGCTGTAAGGATAAACGGCTGATTACTTCTATCTACTATGTGCCTGTTTGGCAGAGTTTGGCCTCGAAACTAAGAGTTGACTCAGAAGCTCCTGTCAGGGTGGCTGGACCATAGCTCACTATTTAAACACAGATGACGAAGAGGTGCCTATTATTCAGTAAGGAGCTGGGTGTTATTGCACATACACATAGGTGAGGGTTTAAACTGAACAAAATATAACAAAACCGTTAAAACTTTCGCTGGCGCACTTTTGTGTTGTGTTGTATTGTTATGCATTGCCTGAGGTATATCAAATTAGCAAACAGAAGTGTGTAAACACAGGGTGAGTGGTTTGATAATAGCTAATAATAAGGACCAAGAAACATGAAACAAGGACCCTGCACGGAGGCGAGAAACCAGGTGTGAAGGCTGTCGGGCTAGTGAGAGCCAAAGCCAAAAAATGAAAGCTATTTAATAAATGCTTTTGAAAGTGGAGCTTTATTACCGTGAGACTGTGACTATGTACCAATTGAAGATTTAGTACCATGACAGCGTCTGGTTTGTTGGACTGTCATTAGAGTTTCACTGCTGTTCTGAAACACAAAGTGGAAGTTTGGACCTAAATCAGTAGTCATGCTCCTGTCAACATGCACTGATGGACTGTCACCAGCTGATGGGTAAAAACCTTGTGCAAGCAGGTGGAGTGACAGGAGGTCCCCCTACCGACATGTAATGGTTCACCCCATGTTAGTTTCAGTGGGTGCCTCCACTTCTCTCTCCCTCCCTCTCTCTCTCTCTCTCTCTCTCTCATTATCCCCTGCTTAATACTATACTAGGAATGAACTAATGTTGTGGGGGGTTGTTTATGGACATCATCTCATCTCATTATTTTCCACTTAATCCTCTGCTAGGGTCACGGGAAGGTTTCCCATGTCTATCGCGGGGGGGGTTCCCCATGCCAATCCAGGGGAGAACGTTTCGGGCGCTGGACAGATACACCCAAAACAGGGCACCAATTCAACACTGGGCAAACACTCACGCACTATATTGAGACTATATTAAGTTACTTTAAAACCATGTTTTTAGACTGTGGCAGGAAAACGGAGAACCTGAGGAACATTTATTTCATTTAGTTGTAAAGGTGCATGCTCAGTAGTATAAATATACAGAGGAGTGCATTAGTACGGTGTAGGGCAGTGGTTGAAAGAGCACACGTCATTTAAAGTCTGATTGCTGTAGTAGGAAAGGATTGTGTTCTGAGTTACATATGTATTACTTTCATTATTTTTATTTTATATCTGTATCCAGCGATGGATTGGCGCCCTGTCCTGGGTCTATCTGCCCAGCGCCCGAAACGTTTTCCCCTGGATTGGCATGGGGAACCCCCCCCCCTGCGACTCTAATAAAGGATAAAGTGGGAGATAATGAATGAATGAATATATCTGTCTCTCCTCTGGCTGGGTCTTTCATTATTCCTGAAGACCTGGCTGGGTCTTTTTCATTATGAGTAAAGATTTGGGTGAATTGATTTGGCTTATCTGTAGTAGACTGATCACTAGGGATTCCCGGTTCAAATCCCCATCTGGGTGGAGTTTCCATGTTCTCCCCATGTCTGCGTGGGTTTCCTCCCGGTTCTCCGGTTTCCTCCCACAGTCCAAAAACATGGATCAAGTCAATTAAGTTCTCCAAATTCCCCTATATATAGTGTGTATGTGTGCGTGTCTGTGTGAGTGTGTGTGTGTGTGTGTGTGTGTGTGTGTGTGTGCCCAGCGATAGATTGGTGTCCTGTTCTGGGTGTATCTGCCCAGCACCCGAAACGTTCTCCCCTGGATGGGCATGGGGAACCTCCCTGCGACCCTAATAGAGGATAAAGTGGAAGATAATGAATGAATAGTAGACTGATGTTACATGTGTTGTTTATGCTTTCCTTGGAATAAGGACTTTTATTTTGACATTTGTTCTTTTTGCTACTGTTGGGTGGCTTTTCTGATTTCACACATTTCACACATGTTAATGTGTCTTCTTTGATTGGTTATCATTTGTATATAATCCCTCTCTTTTTGGTTAAACTCTGAGGTTTGTTGTCGTAAGAATGGTTTGGATTTTACAGTTGGTTGCGTGTTGTAAGTAGTACACTACAAATAAGTGATGCATTCTACTTTAAAGGAAAATCCTGGAATCACCTGACTGCTGTGAATCAAAAGTTTGAACGCACCTTTTTTTTCACCTCCTGTTTTCAGTTCCACGTACCGTGAAGATGGGTTTTGTAGTTCTACAATTCCAGTCTGTAGTCCAACTGTTTGTAGATGTGTACGTCCCCTTTACTCTGTTCTCTAATGGTCAAGACCCCAATAGTACCACCACAGAGCAGGGATTATTTCGTTGTTGCATTATTCCTATCCCAGCAGTGTCACTGAGGTGTTTAAATGAAACACTAAAACCCCCCTCGCCACATCAATGACACTGCAGAACTGACAATAAACAATCCACCACCCAAATGATACCTGTTCTGTCATGGTCCTAACCAATAGTGGACAAAAAACCAACAGGGAACTAATAAAAACAAGAAAACCGATAGACTACAGTCCTCACAAAGTCCATCTATATGGTAAGTGGAAGAACAAAACAATGGAGAAAGAAGGGGGCGTGTCCAAGCAGCACATTTGGAGCAATGTGGATTATTTGGCAACTTTTCAGGATTCTAAGTTTAAACTCCTGAACTTGATTATTTGTAAAACCCCACTTTAAAGATTGAAAGTATAGAATTCACTTCTAAAAATGCAACCCGAATGAATGAGGTCACTGTGGGATGCCCCCTCCCCCCAATTCTCTATGGTTTGTGCACATGGTGCAGGTGTTCACTGAGGGCCTGATCCAGGGGTCTGTGTCACAAGAAAAACATTTTTAATATCCACCAAACAGTCAAAACAGAACATTTGCTCATCGTGGCAAACCCTAAGCTAGACACATGATGTGATGTTTACTGGCTGCTGTCTGAAACCACCTGTTTTCAAGGTGAGATCCTGTCAGCGTTCAGGGGTCAGTTGTAGAGAAAAATAAACCTTTAGGGAAATAAAGTTCTAAAAAACATGTACGTCAGTCATCTCAGGGTGAAGCTTAAGGTTAAAAGCAATAAAAGACCTGCTTTTCTAATACCTTACCACCGGGCCATGAAGCCACACCGTGCAACTGGTGTCTAAAAAGATCATCCGTCTGAGATGTACCACGCTGGTTTCTGTTGTGTTTATTTTATAGGACAGTGAGCTTCAGACGTTTTCATGTCTTATTGCACGTGAACTGTTAGGCTGTCTGAAACGACGCAACGCCCCCCGAGTTCATGCTGTTTTGAGGCCAATCAAGGACCGGGCCGCCAAACGCTGATGTCAGGTCCTGGCAGCGGAACAAAGGTTTTCAAAGGTATGTCTGGTGTTACTCTGACACACAGTAACTCAGCTTTTACCACTCTCATTCCCATACCTTGCAAAAACCAAGACCACCTCAGGATTTAACTGTAGACATAGCTCATGTAACACGTTTCCTGACGTAGGCTGGGTTTATTACAGTCTAGGTTCCATGAGGTTGCTGTCGTGCTATAGTCTTGTTAGTAAGTCCGGCAATTTGTTTATAAGTCCAAACACCAAGTCTATTATTATTGGGATTTTATTATTTAATAGATCAATGTTCACACCAAATAAAAAATGGTGCCAGACGTGCAGATATTGGAAACAGTAAGCGCCTCAATACACAAAGAAAAAAAAATAGCATCGCTCTCACAGGCTATAAATTTAATCACCTCATTTAATTTTCTTCTACCTTGTCTCTATTTAATTTTTTTTACTGCACGGTTTGACAAATGACATAATCATAAAGCGGGCATGGCGGCTGAAGCGGCTTCTTCTCCTTCTAGCACTGACAGCTTGGAAGGAACAGCATGGAAATGTCATTGAGCCTTATTAATGTGTTCTAAACTCAAGCAACTGAATTTCTCCACTGAAGGACCACACCATCATGTCTGGCTGGGCGGGGTGCTAACTTCAAAACTTTATGTATGTCTCTTTTTCCCAGAAACCTAAATGTCACCACTCCCTCCTTTTTGGATCATTAAGACATATAACCTTCCAGCTCTCAATTACTGTTGAGAATATCTTTAAAATTCATTTCCAATTTTAAACAATCACAACTGACTGTACATAATGTAATTACAGGTTTCACACCAAGCCCTTTAATTAGCAGAAAATATTCTGCATAGTCAAATAACACAATATGATCCAAAACAGCTGACAGGTGGTTGGACAGTAGAACATCTTGTGGGGAAACTTTTTTACTATTATTTTACCTATTGTTTCACCTCACCTCCTCGTTTAAATCCTACGCAGGTAGCATACGGATTGACCCGCTGACCGCAGAGGCCATCGACACTAGCAAACTGGATGTGAGCCAAAGCTGGCCCTCCTATGAAAACATTTATACGGGCCACATGACCCAAAACAAAGACATATGACAATGCTACTTTTATATGAGCCATATGTAGCTCACGTTTAAAAAGGATCCACATGTTCTTCTGGGTCACATCTGGTAAAGATTTGGAGGTACCACTTATACAAGACACTTTTTGCTGAAACGTGGCTGTAATGGTGCGTAAGTGCCCCGCATCTTTCAACCAGGAGCGGTTTGCCCAAGTGCCAGTTAATCCATGTGGCAAGTTGCAAAGATGAAAATTGGGAATGTGGGTCAGCTCAATAGCTGATTATTTAGAACTCCATACTATCTGTGAGACGTTTATATGTTTTAAACACGTCTACACTGGCGTTATTCAGGAGCTTCCATTTAAAGTCCGAAGACATTGTGAAGCTGCCTTGGTATACTGGTGAATTTGTAACTTCTCCAATGTGACACTGACTATGATAGGCTTCAGCACTGCCCATGAGCCTAATAAAAATAAGTGGCTTAAAAATGTAATGCTATGTAATTGTTGGGTTACCATACATTTTATCAGATAAATTCTGAACCTTTACATCATCTTTGATTTGTTGTTCATGTCTGTTAATCCCCGTTGTTAAATAATGCTTTCCTTTTGTGTGTCATTTTTCTCAGAGAACGAATCGTGAACCGTGGATGAATTTCCATTCATAATCATTTCACTGTGTCACAGAGATCTGACAAGTCGATCCGGTGTGGTCTGTTGTACAAGGCTGAGTGTGTGCTAGCATGAGAGTACGAGTGAGAACGAGTCACAGAACAGCGCTACTAACCCATTACTCATCGCCGTATGAGACCCCTCATTATTTGTGTAAATTGCAAACAGCAGTGCTCCCTAGGCAACATCAGACAGGATCTCTACCCAGACTCACGGAGCAGCAAGGTTTGAGAGCGCACAAGTCACACACTGCAACATTTCCCATATGTACGCCTGAATGTCTTGATCCTATACACGCTTGTGTGTGAAGCGTTTCATAAACAGGCCGGAGAATGTGATGATAGGTTCGTCAGCTTGCGCTGCGAATGTAAAAGAGCTGACTAAAGAAAACGAACCGAAGTGGATGGAAGCCTAAATAGGTGTACGTATGACGATGTACAGTGTATGCCATTAATGCTTTCTAGGAAAGTGGACATCAATCTTGTTACTGTCTCTTAATTCCCCCGTTCTCCTACTTGTTCTTTCCACTAGGCTTCTTTTAGCCTCAGCACTTTGCTCACTTACAGTAAGCCTTGGCTTTCTTTATCACGCCAGATGCACGCTTTTCCATCGTTCCTACGTCTTTTCCTGGGATGTGTGCGTCTGCGACCGAGCACAAGGGTGTAACACATTGCATCATCAGCACGCCGAGAGCCTGCGAAAATTCACTCAAGTGAGATTACACAGCACCCTTACAGAACTGCTGGCAGGCGAAGGACAGCGCTCTGTACTCCAGCGATGGGTCAACACAGCTGGATGGTTCCATTTTTGAACCTAAGAAGCCAAACCATTTTTTTTTATATTTCAACAGCAGCTTAGATTCGTCTTGTTGCACATTAGAAACCAAGGCCTAAGCTGCAGATCCAGAATGGAGGAGATATAGAAAACAAGCAATGAGCCAACATACTGAAGATGATAACCTTACTACAGATGATATATTTGATAACACTTGATGTTGCGTCACAGAAGGCTCTTAAAATAAAATGAAAAGCAAATGCAAGGCAAAAGTTACATTTGTTTGTGGACATTGTTTCGTTTCATATCATCTCATTATTTCCCCCTCCCTTGCAAGATGGGTTTCCCATGCCCATCAAGGCCCATCAAAATGTTTTGGATGTTTTGGACCAACACTATACAGGGGTATTTTCAATAAGAGGCCATTAAGGGCAGCCAATTCCCTTTGAATCTTTGTTTTTGGTGAACCTGAAAAACCCACATGGACATGAGGAGAATATGGAAAAGATTGGGATTCACACCAGAATCTCCAACGCTGAGAAGTGAACTTGCTAATCATTAAGCCACCGTCTCACACTTGTGGAAATCATTGACCTTAAATTAAATTCACTGAGTCTTACTTTAGTTTGTTCCGCCTGCGTGCTTTCGTTCATGCCAATGTCTGCAACAACTGTGGTAAAGGCATTTGGGTTAATTGCACTTGCATATGTCCATCCATGAGGCCCAGTCTTATGGTCATGATGTCACAAAAAAACTCTGATGGATAAATATGGGCTTGGTAAATTTTAGAAGAATATTACTGGTGTGACTGCACTGGGCAAATCATAAAGTATGCTTTATGATGGATAACGCCCTGGGATTATTTTAATGTTCAGAATTTGGCATACACATCCCTTAGTGTTGTATTAAATGTGAATGTTTGTGTGAGCATACCAAGACATTTTGGGCAATCATATTAATGAATCATACATAGAGAGAACATTTAGGGAAAGTCCATCATGCCTGTGTACTAATTCCACCATGCCTGTGCATAAAGCAAAATCTATGATGGCATGACTGGGTTGAGTTTGGTCTGAAATGACTGTGTGTGCCTAGCAATATCTGTCCAGGGTGTATCAACCCAGCGCCCAAAATGTTTTTCCCTGGATGGGCATGGGGAACCTAGTGTAGGAAAAAGCATACAATGTTGCACGGATGGACCTTTGGGATGAATTAGAATGGAGATTGCAAGCCAGGCCCTTGTCCAACTTTGGTGCCTGACCTCACAAATGCTCTTCTGGCTAAATGAGCAAATATTCCCACATGCACACTCCACATTATTGTGGAAAGATTTCACACTTGTGCAAGTATCTGCAAACAATGGACCATTTCATATCAATCTCTATAGATTTACTGCTGATTGTGATGTCATTAAATATTCTGTAGGTGTAACATGTTGGTTGCTTGATTAATAATAGGTTTGACTGTATTTTCAAATTAGCCAATATCAGTATAAAGTATTTGTCAGTCTAGAAAATATATGCTGACTCATGAATCGACTCGCCATACATAACAAGAAGTGCTGATTTTGGAAGGAACGCTGCTGAGGAGTTATAGGCTGCGTATGATCAAGGCTACCATATATTTAGCTGTCTATGGAAATAATGTTTTCATTAATGAGTAGGTTTCCATGGTTGGACACTACACACAAATCTTAGATTACCATATGTAATGCCAGGTATCTGCTGCAACCATCGGGTTCTGGAGCTGAAGGAACACGCTGGAGCAGTGGAAACGCATTACACTGATGAATCCCACTCCACCATCTGACAGTCTTATGGACAAATGGGCTTTGGCTGATGCCAGGGGAACATTATCTATATAAATGCGTAGTGTATTCAATCATTTATTTTCACTAATCGCTGTATTACAGAGTCACAGGGTTTCCAGAAGCAGGAACATTAGGCACAAGGAAGGACCCTTCATTCAAAAATGTTCCAGTCCATCGCAGTCATCACACCTCTGTCTTAAATAACACCCTGACAATTCAACACGACAACAAACTGAGTTTCTTCCTTCTGTTTTTTTTTTTTTAATGATTCTGCTTACAGATGACAAAAATGGGATGTAGTGGTTAGCTCGTTCCCCTCTGTGTGTCGGGGATCCAGGTTCGAATCTCAATCTGGGATTCGTGGAGAAAACCTACTCAGGTAGAAAGACACACAATCCACATTAAATAATCCTTTACTTGCCCCAACTGAATCACCACTGCACCACCCTTGCAAAACTGAGATGTTAATAACTCTTCATAGACCAAAAGGTGATGTAATAGGATTTGACATGTTATTAATGTTTCCTTGTACATAATAGTAATCAAGCACTAACAGATTTTTCCAAAAGAGGTGTAAGAAAAATCCAGAACCCGGAGAACAAACACAGTAATGGTGCTTTTACCTCACAGCAAGAAGGTTCTGAGTTTGATTGCTGACCTTTCCCTTTTCTCCAGGAGCTTTGGTTTCCTCCCATAGCCTGAAGTCACACAAGTCAGGTTTGTTTGTTCATTTATTTAGGAGCTTAACATCTGGAGAGCATCAGGGCCTGTTTCCCAACAGGAACAGTTAAAAGTGGTATAGATATGAATAAGAGCATCTCCCATCACCAAATACATATTATTATATCTTTTAGAATGTTGGAGGGAACCAGAGTCCTTGGAATAAACACAAATATTATACCTGTTTTGTTTTTTAGTCGTTTTTTAGTGAAACTAAAGTCTGATATTTATTTTATGTGTGTAGGTAACATCTTTTGTAGGCCTGTTCCCAATATGGGGGCACTACAGTCGAGGTCAAGACAAGGCCCTCATATATGCCTGGGCTTCGACACCGCATTGTAAGTACACAGATACCTACACCTCTAATGGGTGGGACCATTTTTAGTTTCTTCAACTGACCAATTTCATGTGTTTAGATGGGGAGAAAATCGCAGACCCAGAAGAAAAAAACAATGCTGGTACAGAGAGGACATGCAGACTCCACACCGGCCCTGAGTTTAGCCCACCAGGAACGGAACCCAGGAAAATTGGCATAAGCACTAATGTCTGTGCCATCGTGCCGCTTAGTGAGGTAATGTAATAAATGATATATACTTATTATTATTGTTTTATAGAGTAAATGTGATAGTAATGTGTATATGGCCAAATACTAGTTCCCTGTAAATGACCTGTATAAAGACAATAATGTGTTCAGCTAAGCACCTTTACCAAACAACAATATATACCGGTGTAGGTGCTTATGACTAAAAATAGCGTGCACTGGGACCTTTAAACATGCCATATGTGGGAATCCCTTTAACTGAAAAAGTTCCACCAATTACATTTTTTAATATTATTTTAGGGTTTGACATTTGTTGCACTCATGATCTACGAACCCCTTGGTTTTTCCATCCTCTCAAGTGAAAGGTAACGTGATCCTAAAAGGCTTCCCTTTGCTCAGTTTAATTGGCTTTATTGGACTCCTGAACGTCAGAACACTTTACACACAGGGCTTTCGTGCTGGAGGCAGTAGGGGTACGGAGGTGAAGTGGCAGGCAGGCTATTATAAAATGAAAGAGTAGATTTCAGAGTGATCCACGCCGTAGTGTGCCTTCCTGTTCCCCGGCTTTGAACTGATTGTGCGGTGGCACTTGGTCTATTGCACTTTATCCCGTTACTCACAAACTGAAATTCTGACATTATAGAGAGTTTTTTTTTTTTTTTTTTTTTTTTGCATTTTTGCAAAGGTATTAGACTAAAACTTTAGAGATTCAGCAGACAGTCTGGATTTATTTAAGTCAAAATAGATCTATGTCTCAGATATTTTTTTTTTTTTGGAGTCTGATTATTTACTGATGTGTCCATCATAAAAAAGATATGTTTATAGCTTAATATTATTTTCTTCTGCAAACTATTTTGATATTATGACTTCTATATGTTTTAATTTTTCCCATCCTACATGTTATATTTAATTTAATTTTCCATTCTTATTCCTCATTATTATACATCTGAAGGGTTTTTTAAATTCTTTATAGGCTGTCAAAATGGCTTTACATTAAATAATACATAATTGTACTTAGATGATAGTACAGTATTATTATGAGCTTTGTCCCAAAACAGAGTGGCTTGTATCTATTTTTAGACACAAAACACAGACTGTTGACACTTACTCATAATTTCGAGTAATGACAATTTAAGGTGGCATGGTTTTAAGAGTCGGGATGGAATTGGATTACCAAAAGGAAACCCACATGCATATGTGAAACATCACTCAGACAGTAACCACAGGCAACTACAGAGACAAATGGAGAGAAATAAGTCATCCCCGCACAAGAACCACACAGCGCACACTGCAGACGGTGTTCCACTAACCTTTAAAAAAGTACCTTGTGTTATTTTAGGCTTCAGGTCTAAAAATTTATGTTACATACATCTCAATTGCTCAGCTTTTTGAATAAATGCAGCTTAATCTAAAGCAGCCTGAGTCCAGAAGCTCCTTAGTAAACTTGGTTTTATGACATAATAACTCTGTGGACCATATGTCCACACATTTTATAGCTCGGTCATGGAATGACTTGGATAGGTTGTGGCCAGAGTAAAAGAAGCATATTACACTGTATTCGCTGGATGAACCTGAGCTGGATTTCTGCAGTACTGTAATACAAGTCCCAACTGCTTTCCGCTGGACAGTTCTTTAAAACCGGTCACTGCTTTGATGAAGTGGGTGACCTACATCATAGACTGAGCTTCAGATTCTTTATATACACACACTATACTTATACAGAGTATACCAACTCGAAACCGCTTTAAGGTTTGACATGTTGTTACGAGGCACAGTATGCTGGATCCAAACACACGAGACAGAAAACCACAAGAGACGAATTATCATTGGATTGCTCCTATTAATTATGCGTAAGATGATTAATGAATTCAAAAGTTATTTGATTATATTATAGATTTATTATAGTTTTGTGGATGCATTACCTTAAGAGAATAAGGGAGACAGTGTTCTAACAGCAGGGTGAACACTAATATAAAATTGGATTCAATTTGATTATCATGAACTAACTTTGTCAGATACTATATTAATAAATATCCATTGCCACACTTCAGTTGTGAGCAGGAATTGAGGGTTGAGGAGAATCGCTTGGCATCCTTCAAACGTAAATCTATCCAGATGCAGCAAACCGTTTATATATTCATTCATTCATTCATTCATTCATTTATTATCTTCCACTTTATCCTATATTATGGTCGCGGCGGGGGGGGGGGGGGGTCCCAATGCTCATCCAGGGGAGAACGTTTCGGGCGCTGAGCAGATACACCCAGGACAGGGCGCCAATCTATCGCTGGGCACACACTCACACACACAGACACACACTATATGGGGCAATATGGAGACTCAATTGACTTGATCCATATTTTTGGACTGTGGTGGGGGGGGGGTGAAGTAAGCATTAGGGAGAAGCAGTAGGAGGTTAATATAATGGCTATATTAAATACAACCACCTTGGATTGAACTTTAATTTAATAAAAGGTGATTTAGGTGTGTAACATCAAACTGAGAGACAAGTGTGCAGATAATTATTACTAAGGTATGTATATGTCTTTAAGCTCCTATGTATAACTGATATAAAGGTGTGTGTGTATATATATATATATATATATATATATATATAGAGAGAGAGAGAGAGAGAGAGAGAGAGAGAGAGAGAGATAGATAGATAGGTGTATATTGATTACACTAAGAAACTTAAAGACTTATACACTTATACACTCATATACACACAGTAAGTTATAGGTATACTATAGAAAACCATACACTGCACCATGTGAGGAAATATTTAGAATTACTGAAAATCCAGGCATTAACACTAACACCACAGCTTCCTCAATCAGATTCGTACCACAGATCATTCCAGCCCTTGGAATACCAATAATCTGTTGTTGCAATTTATGTATATGTCCCAGACCTGTCAGCCCATCCATCACACATCGCCAAAATGTGTCTGTGTAGCACTCTTTAGAGATGTTGCTCGAGACTAAAGCTGAATCCTCTAATGGTATTTTGCTAATATAGCAGATTTTGCATCCACTGCTTGGCCATAGACCGCTTATTATTATAAATATATAATAATACGGCGGCACGGTGGCTTAGTGGTTAGCACGTTCGCCTCTCAGCGCCAGGGATTCCCGGTTTGAATCCCCATCTGGGTGGAGTTTCCATGTTCTCCCCGTGTCTGCGTGGGTTTCCTCCGGGTTCTCCGGTTTCCTCCCACAGTCCAAAAACATGGATCAAGTTAATTGAATTCTCAAAATTGCCCCGTTTAGAGTGTGTATGTGTGAGTGAGTGTGTCCCCAGCGATGGATTGGCGCCCTGTCCTGGGTCTATCTACCCAGCGCCCGAGATGTTCTCCCCTGGATGGGCATGGGGAACCCCACCGCGACCTTAAATAGAGGATAAGCGGGAGATAATGAATGAATGAATGATATAATAATACATACTTAATCAATGTAATTCTAATTCTCTAACTTTTATAGCTAAAACTGTTCACTCATCATTAGTTCACTGTCTCATTAAAGTATTTTGTTTGAGTGGTGTTTTCATCATCTTATTTATGTAGTATTTATAAACCGTTATTGGTTCATTGTTTTACTGCATTGTTGCTGAAAAATAACATAGGTTTTGATAATTACATTTTTAAAACCCACCATTACATACTGTAATAATAGTTACATAACTTTTTATGAGTTGTTCTTTAGGGCCTCTTTTCAGCAGTAAGATCATGCCTGCTTACTATATAGTTATGGCTCATGGTTTCTCTAAACCACATGTACAAGGAACCAGATGTAAAAGCAACAGAAATATTTCAGTAATAGAGCTACTTTAGAGTTAGAGTTAGTCATTTAAGAAGGACATTAATCCACATGACCCCCCCCCCCCCAAAAAAAAAAAAAAAAAAAAAAAAAAAACTGACAGATAGGAAGTTGATTTGGTACACAGGCAAGTCATAAATCTCTACCCCACTTGTTTTCATTTCACATGCACAAAAACTTGAAAAAATAAGAAGCGGTAGGATTTTTTTTCTAATATTCAATATCATGCAAAAACATATTTATAATAATAGATTTATAGCTGGCTATTCACATACAACTCCAAACGTACAGTTTATAGCCTGTAATGAAGTTCAGCAGTCTGAAGTTCTATTTTATAGTCTGTCTCAGGAACCGAAATGAGAAAAAGTCCGTACAGAAGTCAACAGTTCTGTAAAGCTGCCAGAAAGAAACTTGGAACTTACTGAATACAAAAAAAAAAAGCAAGAGGCCCAGATAAATAAGTGTCCATGAGAATGAAGTTGTAAGTAGCAACTGAAAGGTTTTGCAGTAAAAACTACATTAAAAATAAACAAATAAAATGTTATTAAGAAAACTTACTATTTTTGAGTTCTATGAAAGTATCTAAAGAGTACTGGATGTCAACTCCACTTACAGTGATGTTCAAAAATATGTAACTTTAGAATATATTTGTCTCTTCATAAATTGTAATAAAAACTTTACTATTTACTAAAATTAGATTAGATTAGGTGGCTTAGTGGTTAGCACGTTTGCCTCTCAGCACTAGGGATTCCCAGTTCGAATCCCCATCTGGGTGGAGTCTCAATGTTCTCCCAGTGTCTGTGTGGGTTTCCTCCGGGTTCTCCGGTTTCCTTCCACAGTCCAAAAACATGGATCAAGTCAATTGAGTCCTCCAAATTGCCCCATATAGAGTGTGTGTGTGTGAGTGTGTCTGTGCTGTGTGTGTGAGTGCGCCCTGTCCTGGGTGTATCTGCCCAGCGCCCGAAAAGTTCTCTCCTGGATGGGCATAGGGACCCCCCCCCCCCCCGCGACCCTAATATAGGATAAAGCGGAAGATTTTTTGAATGAATGAATAGATTAAATGTATGTATTAAATAATAATATTATACATTTACCAGCACTCACATTGTATTTATACAGTGTATTTATGTGCACATAATCACAAAGTCATTGAAATAGCAATCCACCAAAGTCAGTAAACTGCCACAGCGTCCCGAAGGGCGAGTTTTTAAAAATTTCATGTAGAAGCAACAGTGTGGATTTAATTTTCTACTTATAGTTATATAGAAATATATACGTCTGTGTATAGATGGATAGATAGAGAAGCATACAATGAACTAGTGACCTAGCTCCTAGCTTTAGAATGCAGTCTGTAAGTGACAGCTGTTACACATGGTTTGTGGTTTTGCCTCTGTAGTTAAGAGCATTGACTTTAAAATGAAACAAAGCACCAAATGTCAGCCTTAATTGAAGGCTTTTTACATCTGTCTCTTGTACATGGTATGCAGCGCTTTTATTTATAATCTGGATTTCATTGAACCCCAAGTAATTGGACAATTGACTCTTCCAGGCCGTACTTGACCAGTTATGTGCCTTTTCATTATTAGTTCAAGAACACGACAGCAAAGGTCTGGAGTAGATTTATCATTTGACATTTAAAACCACATTGTTCTTCTTGTCTCTTAAATAAAAAAGCCAGACGGGATCATGTCTGACATGCAACTGGAGTACTCTGTAGAATTTCATAACTCAATCAGTTGCCTTTTAAAGCTTTATGTAAAGGATAACTACATCAAGCCATAGTCCTTTAGTCATTGATGGTAGTCTGCTGGGAAAGTTTCTCATGTGTAGAGCTTGTTGGGCTGCAAATCGATTTATTTTTTTAACAGCAGTCATTCGATGTCTAATGAAGTGTTGTATACTAGGTTTGTCATGTCTAAGACTAACCACATGAGAGTGAAACGAAATGCCAAACAGAAAACGAAAGACAATAAAGAAAGAATCTGTTTTTGTTAGAACAAAACAAACCAGACGGCTTTCAAGCATCCCATAATTTAGCAGTGATTTCTAAGTCATTGTGTTCCCTTCAGAGGTTCATGAAGCTGAAATCGATCATTTAGCCCCAGACCTTGTGCAAAATTATGCAACACAGCTGCTGAACGAAACAAAGTTTGGTAAAAAGTATCTTCACACACTGCGGAAAAAAAACTAAAACATTCCAGGTCTTAACATCAAAACTTTAATTATGGTGGTAACATCATCAGTAGTTTATAAGGGGAGTTTTGGATTAAAGTGTGTTCTCTTTGTGTCTGCTATAAAGCGACTGAAGTCCTTTTACATCCATTGCCTCCATTTCCTCCACATATCATATAGATGGACTTTGTAGTTTTACAATTCCAAACTGTAGTCCATCTGTGTTCTTTGTGTTCGTTGATCCCCTGTTGGTTCTCTGTTCTCGGTTGGTCAGCATCATCACAGAACAGGTATCATTTGTATTGTCATAAATTATTTATAATTACAAATTATAAGCAGTGACACTGCTGGCACTAAACAAATTATTGCTGCTTTGTGGTGATACTATTGGGGTCCTTAGCGTTCTAAAATGAACGTAGCAGCAGCATCCAGCAGTGTGGATTTGTGGACTGTTCTGTATTTAGGTTTGGGTTTGGTACCGGTCCACTCTCAAAAAGATCACAGAGAAGCTTTCCTTTATCTTTAAGCTTGTCATCATTGTAGGGACTGAATGAGCTGCACTGCTCTATAATTCTATTTCATTTTCACACCTAGACTAAATACATGCATACTTACTTAACCTGAAAAAGAAAAGAAGCAGCACCTGCCCTTTGATTGACAGCTTTTATTCAGACATGTGGTAGATTTTGTTATGGTTTTACGTTCCTTCCGACAGCTGGATACAGTTCTGTATTCCTTCTCTGTTTAGAAGCAGAGATGATTGGTTTAAGGTTGAGGGAGACACTGTGGTGCTCTACATTGTTTTACATGAGATGAAGCCATTGAACAGAAACCCCTTAATTCAAACCCCGTGGACCCACAATGATCATTATTAATGATCAGTTGTTACGTCACAGATTTTCCATGTTCTTCTTGTGTTCATGTTGGTTTTTTCCGGGTTCTGTTATTTCCCCACAGTCCAAATACATGGATTCAAAGGGAACTGCCTGCTCTAAATTACCCCTATATAATGTGTGTCCATGTGAGTGTATGCACAGCGAGGGATTGGCTTCCTGTCCTGGGTGTACCTTTCCAATGCATGAAACATTCTCCGCTGTATGGGCATTGGGATCCCCCTTTTACCCTCATATCAGAAAATCATGCCATAATTAACTTCATAATAAGAGTGTAGTGTCTTAGCAGTGATTTACCTGTATGTGACTTAATTTCAATAGCTGTCAGTTATTAGACTCCCATTGTGTGAAAGGTGAAGAAACATCTTGGGCAGGTTACCAGTCAGTTGAATAGCAAACACAAAGTCAAACATTCTCACCCACATATATAGAACTTAAGAGCTATGTATTGTCCCGCTTACCGTCTGGAATATTTGGACAGTAGGAGCAAACAGATGATTCTGGAGTAAACTTATAAAAACATTCAAACTCTGAACAGCAACACAATGTCTGCAGCCGAACCCACATACTTTGGACTACATGGTACACAAAAGCTGTAGGCAAGAATGAATAGTATGTGTGACTGTGCACCAGGCATAAATCACTGGGTTAAAATTCCCTGATGACTTACTGAACTGGATGCCATTTTACAGTAAGCATCCAGAGCACATCGTGCTATCCCATGATTTAGCTGGAGTTATAGTAGCCTAGTAGGATTTATGAGTTTAAAGGTATTTTCTTAATCAAAATAAGTTCCTAGGTGATTTTGGACACAGCCATAGTCTGTCTGAAAGTGTTACTCACTACGACACCAACCCGGCCATCATTGGCTTTATTAAGCACAACCCTCCCTGTGCTAAACAATGGGGCAGTTTATAATGTTGAAGAGCGGAGCACCAAAAACCCTGTGTATGTGTATGTATGCATTCTTTCCAGGTTCTGCAGACATGAGAATATTTCTCCAGTCCAATCCCTACTTTTTGAAGAGCTATTCGATCATTTGGACATTTATAGAAGGAAATACACAATTTAATGAAGCCATTAACACTTATAAACATCTGTGACCCAAGTGTGCCCCATCTGCACATTCAGTTTGGGTTCTTCTGTTTTTATGCCATAAATTCTACCCGTAAATTGGCTCAGGTCTGAATAAGTTCAAGTGTGTGAGTGATTGTTCAGTGCCCTGTAATGGATTTGTGCTCTCTCCCAAGAGTATTCCTGCCATAAACATCGAGTTTCCAGGAGCTGCAATAGACCCGCTGTGACCTTAACCAGAATCATTTGATTATTTAAGATAAAAATGAAAAATGACCTCTGGGTTTAAAAAATGGGATTGAAATGAATCAAGAACAAACTTGTGGCAGAACTAGAACAGAGAAGGACACACTATGGTTTAAATGAAGTACTACTGACCAATAGCAGAAGAGACACTTAGATGTTGTACTAATACAGTAATGTTAAATTGCTTTTTTAAAAGTGACCTTAATGAAAAATGTACATACATAGTACAGAAATGATGTTTGTTTGCTTATTTTGGTGTTTAATTTTCCTACAGACACAGTTACAAGTGATAGTCATGGCACAATTTATCATCTCTGGTTTACATCAGTATATCTTCAGATTGTGAAACCAATGCGGGTATTGGGAGGACATACAGACTCCACAAAGGATTTTTGTTTGCCCTAAGTGGAAATCAAACCTAAGACCTTATTAGCTAAGGCCAAAAGGCAAAAAAGTGTGCTGAAAGTAGCAGAGATGATGATTAAGATGTGATGCCTCTTGGGAGTGACAATGTGGTTTGGACGATGTGCAGATGAGATTAATATAGGATGCTGAGGATGGAGCCACTAGGCAGGAGGAGGAGAAGGATGCATGTGGTGAGGAATGACATGCAGGTGGTTAGAATAAGATGGAGAATTAGAATTTGGTGTGGCTTCCTCTCTGTTTTAACATCGTGAGTCGGGTTAAAGACACAGTGTAAAGACAAAGACACCTCAAGCAAATGTTGTCCAACTCTGATTACAGTCTGGAAAATAATGGTTTGACAGGTACCCTGAGGATGGAGGCAGATATGGGTGGGAGAGTGTAGTAGGGTATAAATAATCATTTTCTGGCTGAAACAGTAGACACTGGATATCACATGCTGAAGAAATTGCAAACAAACTGGTTAATAAATGACATTCCTGTCTTTGCGACTGAAAACTCTGCAACCGCGGCATGTTCTTTTCTCCAATCAGCTGAAGTTACACAGTTTTTAAAACGTGGTCACCGTACTTTTAAATAACGCTGCTCAAGTTTCAGTACTAACCCAAAACTAACAGACTTCAATCATCCAGTCAGGAGCTTCTGAAAGCAAAGATGAGATGGATTGGGTGCTTAGGATTAAAGTTCAGGAAGGGGAAGCTGCAGAGGGAGGGATGGTGGCTACTGTTTTTCACTGTTATTTCATTTTCAGCAGCACAAAAGGTCAATACTGATATCCAGATTTACCAAATGAACAAAAGGCATGTTCAGAATGGCTTCAAATTAAAAATGACTTTAAAAAAAATAGCTTTAAAAAACCTTTGGACAACTTTGAAATGAAGACCCTTTAAGTTTATTGGAATTTCTATATACTATATTCTACTTCCATCCATCCATATCCTTCACTTCATTCTCTACTAGGGCCGCAGAGGGTTCCTTCTGCCCATCCTGGGAAGGCAGGTTCAGGCACTGGGCAGATACAACAAAGACAAGGCACCAAACTCTTGCTGGGTACACACTCACTCAGACACATCCGCACACCTTATCTAGGGGCAATTTAGTAGAAGCACAGCTACTTTTAGTATGTACTGCTGCTGCACAACTCCAGGTTCGAGGTTCAAGCCTTAGCTTCTGGTTATTGACTGTGTAAGACTTGTACTCCTCAGGTTTCCTCTGGAGTCTTCTCCTCCCCCAATTCAAATGACCCTAATATATATAAGTGTGAATGACTGAGTGAGTGTGTGATGGACTGATGTTGGGTTCACATTCTTTCTTGGTTGTTAACTCGTATATAAGTCCAGGTTAACGTAAGCTGTATTGTGATAATTACTGAAACTGATAATATAAATATCCTAGTCCTCAAATTGTTATATTATCACTATTGTACTGAATATAGAGCTGGCATTTCTGAGAAATAAGAAACTGCTCTTAAAAATAAGGAATGACAGGAAAAAAAACAATGCGATGCAGACTCAGTTTAAATACTTATTGCAAAAAAAAATTATTTTACTTCCAAGCAATTACCTTTCATAAAAATACTACAGAAGGTAGAGGAGGGTTATAGAAATGTAATGAGACCGGAGATTGTTTTTTTTCTTCTCTCTTTCTTTTTTTTTTTCTTCTCTCTTCTACCATGAAATGCAGTATTATTTTTTATTATTGTCAAATGACATCATTCAAGTAATAGATATTCTTCAGCTACACTGTCAACAGTGACAAGAGTGACACTGTCAGAAACAAGTAACGGAATTGTATTTCTGTCATTGAGGGTAGAGCCTACAGCCTCGAACCTACTTTAGACAATTATTAGACCTGAAGGTAACTAAATCTACTTTAAGCTCATTCATTCATTCATTCATTATCTCCCGCTTTATCCTCTATTAGGGTTGCGGGGGGGTTCCCCATGCCCATCCAGGGGAGAACGTCTCGGGCGCTGGGCAGACAGACCCAGGACAGGGTGCCAATCCAGCGCTGGGCACACACTCACTCACACACACACTCTATAGGGGGAGAATTCAATTAACTTGATCCATGTTTTTGGACTGTGGCAGGAAACCGGAGAACCCGGAGGAAACCCACGCAGACACGGGGAGAACATGGAAACTCCACCCAGATGGGGATTCGAACCGGGAATCCCTAGCGCTGAGAGGCGAACGTGCTAACCACTAAGCCACCATGCCGCCCTACTTTAAGCTGTTAAGTTTTTTTTTTTAAACTCACCTTAGAGGTAACTACCCCAGTGGCAGCTGCTATAACCCCAAAGGTGCAATGATTCAAGCTCAGTGGTTAGGGCGTTGGACTATCAATATGAAGGTTGGCGGTTCAAATCCCAGGTCCCCTGAAGTTACCAATGTGGGTCCTTGAGCAAGACCCTTAACCCTCATTGCTCCAGGGTTGTTCCAAGGGTTGTTTAACCCTGTTCTCCCTTTGGACAGAAGCGTCTGCTAAATGACCAAATGTAAATGTAAACAGTAAAACTATTGGAACCAGACTGATCTTTAATAAAAGAACAGATCTGTTGATTGGGGTTATATTAGACAGAGGTTATATTACAGCAGTGTGTTCTACACTCGTGCAGTGGCGGTGAACCCAGGTTGGTGTGTAGTACAGAGTGTGTTCTTCATCAGCGGTCGGACACTCCCTCGTGTGGAAGACAGCAAAAAGGGAACCCTCAGTTCTAGAGGGCTGGAGTTTGGTTCGTCGCGTTTGATTCCTTTTGCGCCTTTGTGCGTGTCTGGTTAAAATATGCAGAATGATCACACCGAATGCAAACTCCCAGTGTTTGGGGGACAGAGCTGACAGATAGAGTCCTCACACCTAACGAGTCGTTAAATCACAAGTCAAAGCTGCGAATCACTGATGCAGATCCGACGTGCAATAACGCGCTGCAATCACTGCGCGAACTGATGTCACATCCAATCCCTGCGCTCATCTGTCGTGGAATTAGCTGGCAGCTCCATCATGTTGTCATGCTTTTATTAGAAAATACCACTTCAAAAAAAAAGAAAGAAAGAAAGAAAGAAAAACGGCTAGTGGTTTATTTATAAGAAACTATAACGCGTGGTTTATTTATAAGAAACTAAGTTTAATGGAAAGCTATTCCTCTGGAACGAGTATTTGTTAAGTAAATATATACCTTTTATTCGTTTAATAGACCGCGTCGCAGATTAAGCACCAATTTGGCAGCAATCATTATAAATAAAATAAGGAGTAAATCTACAAAAATAAGCACCGACTCGAGGACGTGATAAATCCCGCGTGTCTTAAGTCTCCCCACCAAACGTTCATTCATTTTGGGGCGCCCCTCCTCTTCTGACGACATAATTGTGGGTGTAAAGGCGCACTGGAACTTCATCTGCTGGTCCTGTTGTAAGGATCAGAGACAGTCACCCACTCGTCTGAACAAACGAGGCGCAGGAAGCAAAATATAGCCTTTAACTAAGCAACCGACAAACAAAGAGGACAGTCTGGCCATACTGGATACTTAATACTGGGATTAAAAAAAAAAACCTTTGAGCGCCTTTGGAATTACATTTTACTGAAGGTAGGGTTCAAACAAAGCCGTTCAGTGATTTTTTTTGTGTGTTCATCTCTCTAGAGCATGTTAAATTGGGTTATTGAAGCTGTCAACTGGAAATGATGTAATTTAAGACAAAGTAGAGAAATTGAGGGAGAGTTTCAGAATTAAAATATAAAATAGCTGCATTTAAATCTGTTTGGACAGAATATTGCCTTATATTGAGTTATTAAACCTGGATGCATTTTCAATGCCATTAATGATTTTAGATCGTTTAGTGAGTGTTAGTTAAATTAGGAGCAGAATCTTGATGTAAAGTAATAATAGAAGATGGAATAATGGCATGGCAGGCAGACAGTCTGGGTTGGCAGGGTGGGATGCTGAGGAAAGTCGGATGCGCAAATTGACCGGCGCGCAATTCAACATGCGTTCCAAACGCGCCGCTCCTCCAAATCCATTCAACAGAAAAGAAAATCATGCACATCACCTTTAAACGCCCCAGGACGCTTTTCAGAATAGCACCCTGCTTGCTACGAATCCGTGTTCTTTGTTACATTTCTACATGTTGAGTCTTGTTAGGCTACAACTCCTATTTATTATACGGAACGATGTCGGTGATTCAAATCCCCCCCAGTTCAGATGAACAGCTGATTTCATTCGCATTCTGCAGCTAAATTCACTGCCAGCAGCCCCCACAGGGGAGGCTCAGCTGGAGGACAAATTTACCCGTGTCCCATAGGGGGTTACGACAACAGTCCCTGGTTAAACCACCCACATGGTCAAAGGAAGCACTCCGTTTGACCACTGCACCAATTGTTTAATTGCAATCACAAAGCCATATCGACTTTATAGCATGCAAAACGTATTGACAAAGATATTTGCAAAAGTCTGTCTGATTGTGTTCTGTTTTTTCCACCTTTTTTCCATTTAGATACAAGATGCAGCTGAATATAAAGCATATATTATGGTTATTCTGTCTCTATCACACATCCTCCGGATTGGGTAAGTCGTTTTTTGGCATTAGGATACTCAGATTTACATCATTTCTAATACTGATGTTAGTGGTTATTTATTGTATTGTTAAATATATAAACTCACTGTGATCTCACTGCCGCCCAGTATTTTAGTCAATGGGTCTAAAACAAAGGATTCTTGGTTGATTTACATTTAATAATAACCATGTAATTTTACCCAAATGGGTATTAGGAGTGACTTATCAGAATTATTACACACTATATGGGCAAAAGTATTTGAACACCTCCACATGATGTATTCTGAAGCTCTAATCACATCCCATTCCAAGCTGATCCCCCTTTGCAGTAGCAGCTTCCACACTCCTGTAGAGTCTATTTTCATGATTTGCATCTGGGGGAAATGTAGCCCATTCATCCAGATGACTATTTGTGAGGTCAGACACTGATGCCTGGCTTGGAATTCAAACTCCAGTTAATCCCAAAGCAATAGGGTTCAAATCAGGACTCTTTGAAGCCAGTCAATTTCATCCACATCAAACTCAGCCATAAGGATGCCTCAGTGGCGTTTGCTGTGTGTTTTGGAGCACAGACTGCTGGAATGGTAAATAGACTTCCCCAAACTGTTCCCACATTCAGTTTTCCAAAATGGGACTGAATGAAACACCCGAGTTCAGGTCAGCTGAAAAGGTTTGTCCTATTGCTTTTACCTATACAGTGTTTTTCCATCAAAAGGTGTTTGGATTTACCAGTAAATAATTTAAAGCAACTGTATTTTAAGGCTACATGCACCCAAAAATCAAAACCACTGTTTAAAACCAATACCTTGTATTAGCTGTGCACTAGAGAAGGTTCATCTCCTTTCATTATTATACCCCAAAATGTGTAACATTAAATAACAAGGTAATTAATAATCGGCAGTTGGTTGCTTAGTTACATAGTTCATTTATTCATTCACCCAGTGGAAACCCACTCAAAAACAGGGAGGACATGGAAACTCCACAGTATAGACCTTGTGTACTCCGAAATCAAGATCTTTTTGCTGTGGAAGTGTTGCTTAGTTGCTATAGTGAGCAATAACATTTACATCCAAGGTAATTAGTCTACAGTTTTTGGTTTGAAGGGTGGGGTTAAATCAACTAATAAAGACAACCACACCCACCAAGGACAACAGGGCCTGAACCACCCATAATTTTAGGTATCACCTATCAGCAAGTGCCTGCATGCTGTAAAATAAAATGATATGGTGTT
This sequence comes from Corydoras maculifer, assembly GCA_019802435.1. Taxonomy (NCBI): domain Eukaryota; kingdom Metazoa; phylum Chordata; class Actinopteri; order Siluriformes; family Callichthyidae; genus Corydoras; species Corydoras maculifer. Next base: position 608,716 of record JAFMOD010000615.1, on the reverse strand, counting down.
AAATAACAGTATGGTATTTTTTTTAACTGTAGTACTTTTCTTGCTGTTTGGTCTGGAATCCAGTGAAACTTGCAAGTCTCTCGTCCTTCACTGATTTCACTTGATGTTGTTATTTTTAGCACTCGAAGACCATATGAGGTGCATATTTGAACGATGGGACAAATCCAAAGAGGGTAAACGGGCTGTTGACTTGCACCTTGTGAAGAATGTTGTATCACTTATGCAAGCAAAACATAGGGACTAACCTCACGTTTAGTCTTCACTACAATTTCCAAGACTTTTTCAACACGTTTTTTTTTGCAAGAACACCTAGTGTGTTGCTTTAATGCTTATGCATGCAGATTTATGCAATCTAAGAATATAAAGAAAGTACCATGCAGTCTGTTGTACAGCTGCACCACACCAAAAATGGCCTGCAGAGTCAAAGAGTTGCAGACTTTGTGACAGATTACACTCACTGGACCTGTATGAGGTCATTGATTTTTATTGGGTTTTCAAGTTTTGGCAGACAGAATTCCTTTTCCCATACAAACCTGACCAACAGGCATTTTTCCGTCTGACGCATTAAGCTGGATGACTGAATCAGTACAACACGTGTATGTTACTATGTTGTACTAATGCTAAAAAGTGTCATTTACAGTGTATGGTTTCATAGTTTGGGTCTAAATCATAGAAAAATCATAAAAAAGTGATGACACTCTTATTATGTAGTGCATTATACACCACTCTAGGTCACGTTTTTTAACAAGCTACTCCATATGTAAGGATTAGTTAACTGTATTTATCTGACAGACTTTAAAAATCTTTACCACTTACAGGATTTTTTTGTATGAAGCTGAGGAAACAAGTTCCAAGCTGCAGAGTTAACATTTCACGAGCATTTATATGCTTTCCCACAATGCACACCTACCCTCTTGCATCTTAATGTCTTCCTGAACAGCCTTCCCAGGACCTTTACCTTTTAATTAGGAAATTGCCAGTTTCTGGTCGAACCAGATGGGTTCACCTTAAAACATAACAAGACCCGTAGCGTTGTGTAGTGGAAGCCTTTAGGGGATATTCCATCTGTAGAAAGCTGTAGAAATCTCAATGGTGTCTATAGAATGCAGTGATGTTTTTACATGACGGAATAAACAGATAAAAAAGGTTCCACATTCTTAGACTGAATGATGAATCTAGCAATTAGATGTGGGTCACGGGGTTGCATGGCCTTACACGCATGTCATAATGTCATCCGACACCCAGCGTTTTCACTCTGTCAGCTGTGTGCAGACCACACATGTTATGTGCTCAGGTTTTATGCCTGTTTAAACTCCTTTGCTAAAATCATGTCCATTGTGTAAATATGTTTAGACTTTGTCTTGTAAACATACACTATGTGGACAATGGAATTGGGACCCCTATTTATTCCTCCATCTATGATATCCCTTTCTAAGTTAGTCCCCACCCCCTTTGCGGCCGTAGCAGTCTCCACTCCTCTGTGATGTATATAATATATTGGAGTGAGACTGAAGAACTTTTGTGAGGTCGGACACTGATAGACAGAAGGTGCTTAACTCACAATATCTGTTCTGCTTCAATCCAATGGTGTTTGATTGGTTTAAGGTGTAAACCTGTCATGTTGTTCAACACCAAACTTACCCAACCATCACATGGGACAGAGTCCTTCATTAGAAAAGCAACTGTCCCAAACCGTCCCCCCAAATTTGGAAGCACAGCTTTGTTCAAAATGCATGGCACTTGATTTAATTTACATGTGGACACCTCAATTCAATTACATAGAATGTCTGTTGCGATTCTTTTGTCTGCATAGTGATGTACAGTACCCTTTTCACATTTTACTGCTGATTGTGTTAAATTAAAATCAAATAATATTTTATATTAAAATTAATGAATAAACATGAACTTTGCAGTTAAATGTTGTTAACAATAAAACATGGATTGCCAAAGTTGTGCATAATTTAGGTAGAATTAAAAATTTTTCAAAAAATCTCTTTTTCGAAACCCTCCAGCCTCAGACCCCCTAAAGATGATGCAGCCCATCAGCGGCTCGTTGTCAGGGAAGGTGGTCCTGCCGTGCCACTTCTCCATTCTTCCGACGGAGGCAGCAAACAACGGCACGGCCTCTCCGACAGACCAGCTACGTATAAAATGGATCAAGGTGGACGAGAATGTGGAGTCAACGGTCATTGTCACTCAGAATGGTGTCATTAAGATTGGACAGGGCTACCGAAACCGTGTCTCTGTACCGAGTCATCCAGAACACGTCGGCGACGCATCACTGACAATGGTGAAACTACGGGCCAGCGATGCTGGAACCTACCGCTGTGAGGTCATGTATGGCATCGAGGACACTCAGGGCACAGTCAGTCTAGATGTCAGTGGTAAGTGGCTTTGTGGTTGTCGGTCTGTAATAAACACAGATTACATGCAGGTGCTTTTTCAAACCTTTATGCCTTCAGTGTAATGTTTCTTTAAATTTACTCTCATATTTTTGTTCTTTGTGATATTTCTAAGATGTTTTGGGAAATGATCGGAAAGTCTGCATCTGGACGTCTCTACGGTTCCCCTCATTAAAGACTCTTTTAATTAGAGTCATCACTCATTTTGCTTGTATGTGTTTAAAAAGGGAGGATGGACGATCTCTTCAACCACACACTCTTGTGAAAATTATTGGACTTGTTACTTTTTTTTCAGGATTATTTTTGGCAGTTGCAGTGTAAATGTTCTGTCAGCGCTGTCAGGGAATCTAATACGGCACAATGCCATCTCTGCATTAAATGAGGTTCTACAGTTTCAAAATGATCTTGGGTTTTATACAAGCCTTTTTTAGACTTTATACACTCATCGGCCATTTTATTAGACACAGCTGATTGTTTCTCCACTTACCGGATAGTTATATCTTATACTTATACTTATACTTATAGATGGACATTGTAGTTCTACAATTCCATTTTGAAGTCCATCCGATTGGTCTCTAGTAAAGCATAAAGCAATGTCATTAGATGAGACGTATTCAGTTTTAAATGTAAAGGGGATTTTGCAGGTCTCGCATTTTTCTAAACCTTCATCATCACTGGTTTGTATTTGTCTTTTGTTCCAGGTGTTGTTTTTCATTATCGGCCTAAAGCCAACAGATACATCCTGGACTATGACCAAGCCACTGAGGCTTGCAAAAACGCAGGAGCTACAATCGCCACACCAGAGGAGCTGAAAGCCGCTTTTGAGGACGGGTTCGATCAGTGCGATGCCGGCTGGTTGGCAGATCAGACCGTGAGGTTAGATTCCAAGTTACATGCATTTGGTGCATCTCTATTGTTATTACTGTTGCTTTTCATCCCGATTCTTAAAAACGCTACAGTATTAAGTTTCTGTAAGCAGATGTGTAATCGATGTGGTGTTCACAGACATTCGCAGGTTATTTCTGAAGTGCTTGATATGATATAATGATAACAAGCTCTTTGTTTGGATCTCTAAAGAATAAGCTGAGGCTTGAGAATAGCAACATGTGTTCTTCTTTTGAACCTCGGTAGATACCCCATTACCAGGCCAAGGCCCGGCTGTTCTGGGAACATGCCTGGAAAACCTGGGGTCCGCTCATATGGCTTAAGAGATCCCACAGAGACGTACGATGTCTACTGCTATGCAGATAAGCTTGAAGGTAAGGGCTTTAATAAGCTCTATTTGGATGTATGATTTTAGTTTAATATAAATTTGACATTTGAGTTAAAAATTATTTATCTTGCAATGTGTATTATTGGTTAGTATTGGTATTAGTATTATTATTATTATTATTAGCTGCCAAATTAATCAGTATTCTGTTCTTTGGGCAGCTTCATTGCAATCAAACCAGACTAACAGTAAAGCTGACCAAAAATATTATCATAGGAATTATAAACATTACTAATTTCCCAAGCTGGTCGAGACCTGCTATTATTAGTTTTGGCCATGAACCTGTGCTCAGATGACTTTGGGTCTTTGTAATGTTATTATTATTATTATTTTTTGCTTCATGTGAAGGTAAAATCAAAAAAGGAATAATAAGCCTGATGGGTTTACTGTCAATCACATGCTTCACAACAGCTCAGGCCACACAACACTACACTAATGTGTCTGAACTGACTGGCTAGTTCAGCCCATAATTAAATTTCAGCGCAGTACTATAAATCCAGCAGACGGCTGGTTTAAGAGGGCACGTCTGCTGGATGCCCGACACGGAGTAAAACAAATGCTTACAAACGAACAGGAGGTGCCAAGTTGGCTCGAAACCAACGGCCTGTTGTGTGTTGTGGCTTTGAATATCTGGGATTTCTTAATGGAGGAGAGTAAGGATGGTCATTGTGCCTGGCTATAAACTCCTAACATACTGTGGAAACCATTGTTAAAACTAAAGCCTAGGTACAAACATACACCCTGCTCCTGCTGTTTTTTCATTTGCATTTTATTTATAACAAAGCTCACATGTGGAACGCATTACATGAGATCTGGCATAGTCCGAGAACATGAAGCGACTCTGTGAATCTTTCCATTGTTCTCCACGAGCTCCAATACTTTTATTTCATTTATAAATGCATGAAATGAATTTGTTTATGTTCAATTAGATGTAAAGCTTATCACAAACATACATAAACCCATCATTTCTATAACTATTTGGCCTATAATGCTTACACACAGAGGAATTTGTTCTCCATATTTAACTCATCTGTGCATCTGTGAAACACACACACACTGTATATGAAGTGTGAGTGAAGTGTTCGCACATGTCTGGAGTGGTGGGCAGCACTGTACACAGCGCCAAGGGCACTTCAGCCATAATATTAGATGGGACCGGGACTCGAACCAGGGACCTTCAGGTCGCAAGGCTGGTTCTTTAACCAGAAGCATAAGACTTATCACATAGGCATCACATATTAATGAAATTCGGAGCTGAAAAAGCCTTAAGCACTTCTCACACAACCCCTTCAGTTCTGAAGCTTTTTAGTAATGAGCTGAATGTTCAAACATAAATATTGTAATTACTTCGTATTACAAATGTATCCTGCTGGATTTCTTACCCTGACAGTAGGAAAACTTGTTATATATATCTAGCTGACACAGTATCAGGCAAAAGTTTAGACACGCCTCCTTTTTGCTTCAATTATTGTCCATGCTCGCAGTTCCATAGCGACATTGTAGTTCGACAATTCCAGACTGTAGTCCATCTGTTTGTGGACTAAAGTACATACTGCGTACATTCCCTTTACTCTGTTCTCTAATGGTCAGGACCCAAACAGTACCACCGCAGAGCAGGTAGTATTTGGTCAGTGCATTGGAAATTCTTATTAAAGTGCTAAAGCTTATTTTTTGCTGGTAGAGCTGGAACAAGAAATAAAGGCCTTTTTTTAATGTGTGGATTTAGCTTGTTCTCCCCGTGTCTGTGCCAGTTACTGCTGGAAAACTACATGTGAATGGGTTTGTCCTTGTGTCTGCCCGGAGATGGACAGGCGACGTGAACACAAGCAGGATGCTTTTCTCTGAACCTGAACTGGGTTCACAATATAAATACACACTCAGTGCATTCAGGTTCAGAGCTGACTTCATTTTATTGCTGTATAAACTGCTGATCCTAGACGTGAAGTGAAGCAACCTCGGATCCATTAAATGTCCAAATAGGAACATTTTTTTGGCCAGGTGGTTTAACAGTTGGATTTTTACCTTTCAGAAAATCGAGGAACAGACATTTCCAGGCATGTAATGTGCTCACGAGAACTCAGACCAGCAAACGGGCCTAAACCAGATACCGCAGAGTTAAAGGCTTTTTGGTTTGGAACCGACTTTGGAAGTTCAATATGATGGAATTTAAATTATATATTTGATTTGCATACGGTATACAAAGTTACATTATTTAGCAGATATCCAAAAGTTGAGCTAAAAGGATGAATGAGTGTAACAGACTTTGCCCAGGATATAAAGAACGGTGGTTTAACACAATAAGTACTTCAATACTAATGCACTCGAGGTACTCGAGAGTGCAGTTACACCTCTTTCCCATGATATATTTACAATAATGCACAATTTCAAGTGTCTTAATACAGGGAATCATTTTACTGTTTATATTAATCTGTGTTTACCTTCATGGTACATGATTTAACAAAATGTATAGTATATCACACACTGATATGAATGTAAAGCAATTAGAGGTGTGTATTATTGTCAATAATGTTGGCTGGACAAACGGCACAGATTTAAGGATGAGAACTACCCAATTAATAATGAATGTTTAGGACCCTAAAGCCTAAGCACACCCACCACTGTCCTATGTTTAAATGGCTCGACTGACACCGAATGTTCTATCAATAGAGTTTGTTCACACCTGATAACAAGGACATATTTCAGGATGATAACATCCATTGGTTAAAAAAGGTTCATTGGCCACCTACACAGTCCTGACCTTTCAAAAGTGTTTGAAATGTGCTGAAAAAACTATATGCAATGTAACATCATTAATACAGACCAAAAATAAACCCTGGCTCGATGGAAATAAACCAAAGTTCTTCTGAAATAAGGCTGTAATTAACTAAATAATGGACTGTATGTTTTTTTCTTGTATTAGGTAATAGCTAACCTCTTTTATTCTTTCAGGTGACGTGTTTTTTGCGCCCACCACAAATAAGATGACTTTCGATGAGGCCAAGGCTGAATGCGAGAGCAGAAAGGCAGTCCTCGCTTCACCTGGTCAGCTCCACTCAGCCTGGAGAAAAGGTCTAGACCGCTGTGATTACGGCTGGCTCTCAGATGGCAGTGCCCGCCACCCCGTGTCTATAGCCAGACTACAATGTGGTGGTGGTTTACTGGGAGTCCGCACTTTGTACCGCCACCGCAACCAGACCGGCTTTCCAGAACCCACAACCAAACTGGGAGCATACTGTTTCGCAGGTAGGAGCTTGATGGTTTATGCTTTGTGTCCACTGTTTATAGATGTTCAAAGACCATGTGAGTTGTTTAAGAACGTATAGTCCAAGCTGGACTGAAACGAAAGACAAAAAAATGAATTGTTAGTCCAAGCTGGAGCCCCTTAAAGTCATTTCTTAGAGTGTGCGTAATGTAGTCTCCACCCTTACACACACACATACACACACACACACACAGACACACACAGACACATGCACACGCACACACATATGAATGCACATGTTGGCGTGCAGCTTTCTGACTCAGTAGAACTCTCCCCTTTTCCCACATCAGTGATAGTAAATCCAGGCAGAAGCTTAGACCGTGCATCCAGGCTCATTGTTTGTTAAACTGGGAGTTTTTTTTTAGGGCTGAGCCTGGAAAGAACTGGAAAAGTTTACATGAGTTTTATTAGACTGTGGAGCAGTGCATCACTAACCTCAGTCCATTCCACTTTGGGTTGCCACCCGTTGCCTTGGAAACCCAAATAGTCCTCAGTGAACGGGAAAATCCACTTGGATTTCTATTAAAGTGCTGCTGTTCATTAAAATGACACTAAACTTCTTACACCCTCAAATGATTTATAATAATACAAACCATGTTTTTTAAACTTAATAAGATTTCCTTTTCAATGGAAAAAATCTTATTCACAATCACGTTTTAGTTGTAGATCTAATTACTCTGGTTTTGGTTAACACACAGATTTAGTAATGATGGTTGACATGGTTTCCTAAGAAACAAATCTGCTATTTATAAGCTTATAGAGTTGTTTTAGTTGCCTTTATATTCATATGTATATATTTTGCACATATTTTGATTATGTAAAAATCTTCTGGTAGAAATTTGACAGTTTTAAGGCAAAAACAATAAAAATAAGATAAAATTGAAAAATAATTGTGTGTCTGTGTGTGTCTGTATGTGTGAGTGTGTGTCTGTGAGTGTGCCTGTAGGGGGGTGGGTAGGTCTTGCGCAGAAAACCTTAACATCAGCATGAGAAAGTGCTTAGTTATCACTTGCCAACCTTCCTTAATTTACTCAACCCCCCTATTTCCGGAGGCTACCTCTACCAACTTGTCGCACACGTTCCTGGTTATCAAAGCAGGCATGTGGATAATGGACGGAACTACCACTAAGGCTCCCGAATTAACAGGTCTTGCTAACCTCTGACCCATGGTGGGGGCTGTATCTTTTTGTCCGAGGCTAATTTAGATAGCTCACCTTTTGCTGGGCAAGGCGCTCATCCAGAATGACAGCCTGCTGTGATAAGTACCGGACCCCAGGGGTCATCCCAAAATAGGATGCTGTGACCTCCCCGTTAGTTTGGTCTAATTCAGGTCATTCAGGTCCATGTGGTTTTAAAAGCAGTTCACTGATTTCGCTCGAGTGTTCATTGCGTTCGTCTTTGAAAAGAAAAAATGTCTGAAAAAGAAAAAAAAATGGGTTAAGGAGAATAAAAACAGAATCATTGACTATTGTGGTGTCGTGTTCATATTTTTGTGAAGGGACCTAGTTCCTTACACCTTACATCATAGATAGCTGTAGAAAAAAAAGAGGGAGGATATGTCGTGCCTTTAATATGGAACAGCTGGACAGCTGGAAAACCACCAGGTCATATTAGAGAGGGGGGGGGGGGGGGGGGGGGGGGGGGGGGGGGGGGGGGGGGGGGGGGGGGGGGGGGGGGGGGGGGGGGGGGGGGGGGGGGGGGGGGGGGGGGGGGGGGGGTATATATATATATATATATATATATATATATATATATATATATATATATATATATATATATATATATATATATATATATATATATATATATATATATATATATATATATATATATATATATATATATATGAAGCCAATAAAGTGACCTTATTAAGTAAATTATTTACACACTTTTAATGTGCTGTACGTTGGTCATAGGCTTAAGGCATTAGTCATGAAACAATCATGACTTTGAGTTTATTTTATTTACTCAGTAATTCTTTAAATTGATTTCTTATTAATCTTAAAGTTTCAAGCTGCACTGGTTTATTGTGCAACTGACAATGAATCATTTTTATTTCTGCCTCTAGAACGTGAGTTTAACCAGACGACTTGGGTGGATGTTACAATCCACGGTTTCAGCAGTGCTTCACCCACTACACACTTACCAACCACAGTTCAAACATCTCCCACTAAAACGGAACCCTCCCAGGAACCGAGAGAATTCATTTACTCACAAGTCTCCACTGATGACATAGAGACCCCAATCCCAACCGAATCATCTTCCATGTTTTCCACTAGCATGGCCCCATCAAGCCATTTGCGAAGTGAGTCACAAGGAAATCCAGACCTAACAGCTGCCACAGCAGACCCAGATTTTAACATTGCGGATTTTGGCAGCCAAACCGGATCAGAAACGCAAGATCGTGGCGACGTTGTCCGTGAAGAAGACACCACTGTCGTAACAGTGGGAACAGTTCGAGCTGATATTTTGTTCTCAGGTTCTCCAAGCATGGAGCCCATGTTTGCACATGGAAAAACAGAGGAATCCATCTTGGTGAATGTCACCACTGATGTAGCTGCTAATCCTGAGGGCATATACATACACAGTACCCCTGACCTGTCATCTACACCAGAAAGCTCTGGCACTTTAGTCTCAGATGTTCCTGTGAGCACACCAACTCCTGCAGAGGGAGTTCAGTCCACCACATTTGCTGACTATGATGCAAAAGACATGGACATTGGTGTTATGGCTGGTCCACCACTTACTCAATCACTTACTAGTTCAGAAACTAACGACACCTCAGAATCCTTAGATGTTGTAACCAGCCATGAACAAATAAGTGAAACCATCATAAGTGACAGACATGACACACTATCTGATTTAACTGCTGGGACAACCATGCCCAAAATAGAAGAAGTGAAACTTTCCACCAGTACAGTGGGCTATAATTTACTGGTTACCAGTACATCTGATGCAAGTGGAACCAGTACACATGGGTCCATCAGAATGACGCCTGAAGTTGGGACCACTATTGAGTCTAGTAATATTCTGACTGATAAATCAGCCTCAACTGTTGCGGTCATGGAATCAGAATCAGAACAAGACCCTACAGACATCACTGTGGAGACAGTGACGAGCACAGATAAGGACATGGAAACCGACCCATCCATTTTTTCTGCTGGATCAAGCAACAAGAATTGTACAGATCGCCAGCCTATCCATCTAATCATCATCAATATTGATCAGAATGTAACAGGTATGGCTTGTTTCATTATTTCTAATATTAAAACTGGACATAATTAAACTCTTGTATCCTAAAACAAAGTTAAATGCATTCAAAGAATTGGTCTAAACATTTTTGCCAGTCTGTTAAATGGCCCGTGTGTTGGGTCTCCCTGTTTTATAACAAGTGCAGTATTACATTTGAGGTTTTACCCTCTGGTTGTATTAAACCCAACATTACTTTGCAGTTCCACAGAGCTTACATATGGTTTTATGGTCTGTCTATCCATCACTGAAACTCATACACACTGAACACTGAACCAAAGTGCCACGATGATTCGCTTTCTGGTCAAATGGAATAATTATTTATGACAGTGCTGTCCAAGGTTCTGAATAACTGGACACTCTTCCAAGTTTATATATACAGTTTAATACTGCATCTCGCGCATCATTTTAAACGATACGTTTTGTTTATTCTCTACATTTTGGTAACTTAAAAAAAAAAAAAACTTCCTCTATAGGAAAAAAAAATGAAAAAGTTTTGTACTTTAAATGTGACATATTTTAATTTAGTGAATATTGGATAAAATCTAAATAACCTGGACTTTAATAGGACTTTGTGTGTGTGTTTTGATGTGTGTGTGTGTTTTGGTCTATAGTCTTGGCACCAAATAGTAAGCTAGCATATAAGATTGACTGCCCCGCTAACGAGCTGAATTAATGAGCCCTTGTATTTATGTGATGCACAGAGAGGGGCTTTGATGAGATGTCTCCCCAGGATATCTTTATAAGGAAACTGTGTTCCGGATATTCACTGCCTAATCAAAGCGCCCTTTAGACACGGGTCTTTTTAAAAAGCTGTCTTCTGTTCACTCGCTGTGTGAGACCGCTCAGCTGTTAAAAAAAACTCTGCAAATGTGTCCTTTTGTTTCAATTTCCTTTACTAACTGACAGGAGCTTGTCCTTTTAGCTGCTCTAAGTGAGTGATTTGTCATTAATGATTAAAGTTGTTTGGCCATACATCTAACTGCATTACTTAAAGTGCTTCCATATGAAACACTGTTTGTATTAGTGGAGGCGCAGTGGCTGGTACTGGAGTCATAATAATGCAATGTAGCACGCCCTGACTGGGATGTGGGTTCCAATGTAATTGTCAGTGCAAACAGACTCATTAAAGGCTTAACTTTTCCATGGTGTTAACAAAAACTATAGGAAACTCACAAAGCTAAAAAAAGGATTTAATCACTTTAGTAAAAGTGCCAGTGAAGTTAAAACTATTATGAAAAACAAAAACAAAACAGAAAAAATGCAGAATGGCTAATTTGGAAAGTGATGATTGGGGAAAGGTGCGTATCAAATTTGTGAAAAGTAGTACATTTGTTTGTATTCTAGCACAATTTCAGATTGTAGTTAGGACAATTTTAGCTAAATGAGATGCCTTAAGAGATGTGCAAACTACTTATATTAATTAAACTGGTTATAAATTGGCACAACAATTTAACACCAATAGCCTTAGTATTAAAATATTAGTATTGACTTGAACATTTCAGGTAATGGAGAGACTCCACACTGCAGGTCGCTTTACTTTTTGGGGGTTTGGCATTGAATAATATTGGCAATCTACCTGAGTAAACACATATGCTTAGTAAAAACTGGGCACCAGACAAGGCTGATGTCACTCTCACTAAAGCAAAGTCTCCTTTCACTGTTGGCTTGTAAGAAAAGTGATTATAACTCATTATATAATGAAGCGTGACTTTACTATGCCATCACACTCAGTTAGGTATTCAGATGAAAAGTGGAGTTAAAACCATGGCATATTTTGTTACTTTGTGTGGCATCGTTTTAGCCAATGTTTATATCCATATTAAGTCTGGTAACTTCATTTTATGGCTGTTGCGTGGAAAATGCAGAACATTTCATTCTGTTGGTACTTATGATGTCGTCATTTTTTTGATAGATTTATTGAGCCCAAACACATGAACAGTACCACTGTCTAAAACAAATTGTACATAGTATGCAGTTTTAGTCACTTTATTTATTTATTAGTAGCTAACCCTTCTAGCCTCAAGAACCCAAAAAAGGGGAGCGTAGAGCAATAGCTGTAGCCAAGAGAAACACCTTGAAATTGCCTATTTATAGCAGATTCATAGAATTCACAGAAAAAACATTGAGACCCTAGTCCCTTGTATAGGGTGTGACGACCTGGTGCCTCGTAGTTTCTTTGGGGGACCCTAGTTCCTCGTATAATTAAAAAATGAGACGAAATAAGCTTAGTTATATACCCAGTTTACCAATTGTAATTTATTTTAATTAAGCGTAAGTTGAGTGAGTTTGGTGTGGAAAAACATACCTTAACCCAAACACCTTTAGGATAAAGCAGAGCAGAGATCAAACAATATGTAGGTCCATTACCAGTGTCTAAGTATCTAAATGCTTTTTTTAGATAAATGGCCAAACATTCCCACAGACACACTCCAAGATTTTATTCTAAAAGGTCCTAAAATATAATGTGTACATTTGTATCCTTGTAATGTGTATGCTGTTATATCCAACATACAATGAGCACAAGTTTAATAGTCTTCTTCTTTATTTTATAGGCCAACTGGATGCAAATCTTCCATTTCCCTTCATTCCAGTAAAACCTGATCAACCCATCTCCTTCCCTGAAGATGGTGAGCTCAGTTGGCCAGGTCAAGAATCTACCCCCGACTCCTCATCTTCTGCTGCCACCACTACACCAAAGCTCAGTTTCATAAATGGCAAACATGAGGTGACGATTGATCAAGGCTACAATTCTGAAAAAGTGGAAGCAAGAGGAGATGTATTTGAGACTGTGTCTTCTGCAGTCCATGACCCCACTCAGATAGATGAGAACCTAGATACATCAACTTTTGATTATTTACTGGTTGACTTTGGGGCAACACAAGAAGAGTCAACTGTATCCCAAGTCATAACCACATCAAATGATTTTAGCACATTTGAACCGAAATATGATGATGACCAAGGACTACTGGTAGAATCCACTCCCCCGTCAGAGCTTGTGCAAGTTCTTGAAAATGAGACACTTGTAGAAGTGAGGACCTTAATACCGGACATCTTATCTGAAACCACAACTGAAAGAAGCTCATCGTCAAAACCACATAAACCATCTGAGGAATCGGTTGCTTTCTTAATCCCAGTGACGGATACCAGTTCAGTCACCAAAGATCCAAACCGAGGGATCTTGACTGAGGATTCAAGTGATACTTTTACCGTCACCCCTTCTAGACCAGTAAACACTGATACATCTGCTTTCTTCGAAGGTTCTGGACTTATAGAAACTACAGCTCAGGCAACACAGGAGACTGACAAGCCACTCCATGCAATGGTATTATCAAGCACTCTGTCTGTTCCAGACAGTGTAAGTACCTCAACCAAATCCCCATTTGTTATGGAGGAAGGGTCAGGTAGCCAATTGCCTGACTTAATTTCTTCCGCACCCATAGTGAAGCATAGTACTGTCACCACAAATCCACCAGAAGATCATAACACTGATTCTTCTCAAGCAAGTTCCACCCGAGGAGAAGCATCGTCAATTATGAGCACACTCTCCACATTGGAGAAAACAAGTCAAGATGTACCATCAAGTTTAGGATCGGAAACAGTCTTTGCATTTCCTGATGCTGATGGTTCAGGAGATCAGTCCCAGGAACTCTCAACAATCATTCCACTGAATAACATAACCCAAGGAAATCAAAATAGTTCTGCAAGCACTTATACAATGCAAACAGATGAAGAAACAACCAAAGATGCAGTAGTTACCACAGAACAACCTTTAGAAACAACAGATTTACCAGTGCATGTTTCTCTTCAATCATCTACAGTTCCTCCTGCTCCTGAAAGTTCTTATGTTACTAAAGATATGGCGATAATCAATATGTCTGAAGCTTTAGGGGAATCAACGATTGCAACAGTAATATCAGAAGAAGGTTCAGCAGACCAGACCTTGGATTTGTTCACAACAATGGCCTCTCCTGAGGTCATCGCAACAGGAACAGCCAATGAAAACTTAATATTAGATGTTGCAGCAGAGAATGCTACAGTCCACATGGAAGCAACATCAAAACCATCAACATCATCTGAATTGACTCCTGTTTCTGAGGTCTTCTCTCCCGCAGAGAGCTCTGGGGAGCAAGTAACAGATTTAAATACTGTTGAGTCAATTTACCAAACTACACAGTCAAATACGAATTCTGAGTCATTTTCCTTCTTTCCTGATGTAGAAGGTTCGGGTGGTCCAATTCTTGATGGCTTTAGCGCAAAAACTACAACTATTCCTTTAATTAGTAGCGAAGGTAAAAAAATTTCTGCCTTCACAACAGCAGTGCTGGATGGCTCAGAGCCCAGTCACTCAGAAGGAACATCTTCCAAAGGACTATCCACTGGCTCAGTAAGGACAACAGACCTTTCGACACAAGGGTATAGCAGTGAACATGAAACTTCAACAAAGCCAAGTCAAATAAACCTAAGCCTTCCATCTACATCAGGTCACTTATTAGATTCAGACATGGGGGAGGAGTTTTCTGGTGAGAGAACTTTTGATGTTCTGCCCACAACTGCTTTCACTGAGAAGAACAGTACAGTTTCAGATGAGCAGGAGGCGTCAACAACACAGAGAGTGGAAAAAACAAGTATTTTTACTACCACTGTCAAGTCCATTACATCTGACCATACTACATCATCTTTACAATCAAGATCAAGCCATACCCCAACAGCCTTTCCAAGGACTATCTCAACAGATACGAAGACATTTCAACCCATTCACACCTCAACTATATCAGGACCTATATCAACCTCCACAGCAGTTAGAGAGTCTTCTAGTGCCCACTCCACTACCCACTCCATAGCAGAGTTAAGTGGACTAACCCAAACCACAGCTAAGCCAGATATACATTCTCTACCAGCAGAAGGCTCTGGAGATGAAAGTGAAGGTGAGACTTCTGGTGATGTCTCAAGCATTGGTCTTGAATCAGTCCCTTCCATGTTTCCATTCTCAGAAGTTGTAACAACAAAATCAGAGGCAACTTTAGAATCAGAGACAACAGCTTTGCCAGTTTATACAACCATGACTAAGGCAGCATCAGTCCTTCGTAGCTCAACCATTGCTTACCCAACTAATGACGATGGGTCAGGGGACCAGAATACTGTGAGCTCAGATGATGAACAAGAAATGTCCTTGATTGAAAAAACTACTACGAAAGTATCTGAAACAACAGAAGCAAATGAAGAATTTTCTGTGAGAACTGATGAGGCTGAAATTGGTTACACATCAAGCACCTTGGATTCTTCAGGTGTTGAAACTTCCACCATTTACACATTTGTTCATTCCCAATCGCCTTCAGTCGTTCCTTTAAGCTCAACTCAAACAGATATGGCATCTCCTTTAGTGGATTCTGGTAGTGGTGACGCAGAAGACAATACGGTTGAAACTGAAAGCAATGATGACGATGGTTCTGGAGATGAAACATCTACTACTGTCCTTAAAGCAGTTTCTACTTCTGTGAGCCCATCAGTGCCAGTCACAGAAACTGTGGGGACAGCACTGCCAATCTATAGTACTGAAAAGTCTGAGACCTTTAGTACAGAGGATCCCTTGGCTAAAGGTTTACTAACACAAACAACAGAAGAAAGTAAAGAATATAATGTGAAAACAGATGAAGTGGAACACGGCACATCAAACTGTCTTGGTGTTGAGACATCAACTCTATATGCATCTGCAAATCCATTTACTGAGTTTGAAAGTGGTGACCAAGAATACACCAGCTTGGAAAATGAAGGTGCGCAAGACGATGGCTCTGGTAATGCTTTGGTGGAGTCCAATCCTCCTTTACAAGCTTTATCGACTAGTGAACCAACAGCAGAGGTAACTACACCAACTGCTGCAATGCTTACAAGTCCAATACATCCGACACCAAAACACACAAGCACCATGTCTGTTGACTCAACAAGACCTTTTGAAAATGAAGAAGGTTCGGGTGATCAAGTTCCAGATCTCTTAAATGCTACAGTCACTGCTCCTTTAAGTTCAACTGAAGAAACAACGGTAACATTAATGACTGAAAAGCCAGAACATGTTTTAAAGGTATCAGCTCCTACTCAGGATTCCCTGACTGTCCATATGCCAGCAGGAGGCAGTAAAGATACTACACATGATGATGACATCAGCCCACATTCCTTACTTCAGTCAGTGACATCACAGACACATGTGACCTCCCCCATTCCATCTGTTATCTACCAAGATCTTTCAGATAAGCAAGTTACAACTCACATTCCATCAAGCAGCGAGCTACGGTCTGGTTCAAGTGTTGGGCCTGAATCATTCACTAGCCATGTTATCGTATTCACAGAAGACTTAAAAGACGAGGACGAACTTTTCTCTACAGTTACGGACAGCTCGAGAGACCAGAGTAACGTAACGGAATTCATCATCAAAGATGATACCATCATAGATGTAGATTCTGTTTCCGGTTCGGAGCCTTCATCCCTTTTTTCTCCCACAATCATGACCGAAGAAGCAGCTGGTGTAACAGCTGTCTCCATGACTCCACAGTCCAACATAATAACAGATGAACCAGAGGGATCTGGGGTGGAAAGTTTGTCATCAGCACCAGAATTACATGTGCTTTCACAATGGAGCACAGCAGGGCCAGCTATTACAAATACGGTCCCTGAAACAGACGTGTCATCAAGCAGCTCAATAAAGTTTGAGGACAGATCAACATTAACTACAGAAATCCTCCGAGAAAAATTTAGTGAATCTCCAGCTCCCTTAAAGGCAACCTCCTTCCACGAAAACCCATATTCTACCTTTAGTCCAACTGTAAACATCACATCCAGTACGACAATCGTACATTTAGCCTCTACTATACAGGTATCCCCCAAGGCTTCCCATTCTACCCTCACATCTCCAACTACTCAAACTGATGAGTTCTCAGGAGATGATTCTGCTCAAGAAGGCTCCGGGATGCAAACCTTAACGTCCACTATCATTCCATATATATCCATTAGTATAAACATGACTGCAAGTGGTGAAACCAAAACCAATGAACCCTTTACTAGCACTGCTGCAGTTCCTAAAACTACAAACACTATTATTCCAGAGTTAAAAACAGAAAGTTCTTCTAACATGGAGAACTCTACTCTATTAGACACGACTACAGAGATATCTGCATCTTCATTCTTTACAAGTGCAGTGCAGGCCATTCAATCATCCATGGCACCCATTATAAATCTGTTTAATGAAAAGTCTACTGAAGAAATTTCAGAAAGTATACAACCCACAAATGAGCTGTCAACTGATGAGCCAACCAAATATTCAACACCGGCAACTCCCATATTTCCAACCACACAGAGAAGTAGAAACGACTCCGACACTGATGAGGTGTTAGACTACGATGGCAAATCTGATGACCTTGTGGAGTCCAAACCAGACTGGAGTGCCGTTGGCACCTCTGCTGAAATGGAAACCACCACAGAGAGTAGAATGGAGAACACCAAGACCGATGGAGACTCCGCTATACAGTCCAGTGTCAAATACGACACTCATCCCATTCCAGATGAAGGATCAGATAACGAGGGGAGTGCTAGTCATCAGTCTGCTGAAATCACAGAATCAACCACAGTCTCCAAAGTAATGCAAATGTCAGATAGACCTCAACCCTATACAGGGGTCCCAACTGAATACTTACCCCATACTGAGACCATATCAATGCCTGAAAGTGAACCTCCCTTTGATGGCACGTCACTTGAGACTACCTCAGAGACCAGCATTAACACTCAACACTCAAGCATTTTAGAAGGAGTTCCATCACAGGAGCAATCCACTGTGTCAGCTACAGAGAACTTCGTCATGGCAACAGTCACTGCATCACTTAATTTGTCTGCTGAAACTAGAGGATTTGGTGTTACAGAAAAGCAAACACCTCAAACAACGGCGTATGTGTCAGAGAGAACCACGTTGTCTGGATACAAGCAAACCACAATATCTAGTAACTCGGAAAGTGATGGAGAACATGTGACCTCAGCCTCTACATCATCTGGTGAGACAGGATTAACATATTCATTTACTACATCTCCATTACCCCTGGAACATGACTCAGGCATGGAATCTGCTGCAAATCAAACCAAGGGAGCTGTAACTCCAACCACAAAGGATCATTTAGACGAGACTACAGACTATGCCACATCAACATCTACTGATTTAACTGCATCTCCGACTTTTGTTGAAGTATCTGTTGAGGCGTCACCTCATAACGGCCAGGCACATGATATAACAAAGACACCTGAACTAAACACAAATCCAGGATACGCAGTTGTTGATGAAATCTTTGATATTTTAGGTATGAGACCTGAGCACTGTTTATTTAAATGAACTTTACTTGCCGGGGATATTACCTAATACTGTCTATTTCTGTTCCAAACCAAAGACGTTAAGTCTTGTTCTGATGCTGAATGCCTAAATAGGGGCTCGTGCTTAATGATGGGAAGCACACCGACATGCAGCTGTTTACCCGGATTCACCGGAGATCGGTGTGAAATAGGTATGTACGTTTGCTTTTGCATATAGAATAAATTATTAATAATTTGATATTAAATTTTTTAATGGCTGTCATCTTTGTTTAGAAGTTGACGAGTGTCACCCCAACCCATGTCGTAATGGAGGCACCTGCCTCGATGGGATCAACTCATTCTCCTGTGTTTGTCTACCAAGTTACAAAGGAGCTCTCTGTGAGCAAGGTAACGGTAATTTCAGTTTAATATACTTATATATATATATACACACTTACTGGCCACTTTATTAGGTACACTATCATGATTTATAGAACTGTAGTGATCCTGACATAATGGTAGCATCTTGTGATCACTGATAAAGAATTCGAGGCACTAGATAACCTACTGTCTCTGATGTTACATCTACAAGGTGAAGCAATGTGGTGGATGTATCTAATAGAATGTACAGAGTGATACAGAGTTTAAAAACTTATCGCTGTCTCTGAACCAGCACCACCACTATAACATCAGTGTCACTGCAGTACTGAGAATCATCCACCACCCTAATAATACATACTTTGTGAAGGTCCTGATCATCAGAGAACAGAGAGGACTATATAGAGAAAAAAATAGACTTCAGAATGTTATTGTAGAACTGCAACACCTATCTTTATGTTCAGTGGAACTGAAGTAAGCGGCACGGTGGCTTGGTGGTTAGCACGTTCGCCTCTCAGCACGGTTCAAATCCCCATCTGGGTGGAGTTTCCATGTTCTCCCCGTGTCTGTGTGGGTTTCCTCCGGGTTCTCCTGTTTCCTCCCACAGTCCAAAAACATGTCAATTGAGTTCTCCAAATTGCCCCATATAGAGTGTGTCTGTGTGAGTGAGTAAGTGCCCAGCGATAGATTAGCGCTCTGTCCTGGGTGTATCTGCCCAGCGCCCGAAACGTTCTCCCCTGAATGGGCATGGGGAACCCCACCGCGACCCTAAAATAGGATAAAGCAGAAGATAATGGATGGATGGATGGAACTGAAGTAATGGACAGTAAGTATAGAAACATAGTGTTGTACCTAATAAAGTGGCCAGTGAGTGTATAATTGGTCTAAAAAACCTATTCCAGAAGAGTTGACTCAGACATTGACAAAGAAAATGCTTAAAAGTATGTAAAAATAAATGCTATTTGTATTTCTTTTGTTGTAAAACCCCATTTCATCTTTTGCTCCTCAGCTTAAAATGAAACCTCTCCAACCCAACAATTACTGTGATTATATTATTTAAACAGCCATTGCTCGTATAATCCCGAAGGCTTTCTTTTTATTTATCCCACTTTGGCCAAAAAGCGAATGGGCTGAATGATGCCACAAGTTAAATATAGTAATTTTCTTGTCTTGACCTTAAATTAGAAAATCTTCAGCACTTGGTGCAGTGGTGACTCGGTTGTTAAGGAAGAGTACGATCAGATAGTTGAAGTTTTAGAACGGGTAAACTGTTACTGACAGACCCGTAAAACAATAATTTCCATAACTCTGAGTTGCTGGTGCTTTGATTGTTCCCATCGGACGTGAAGGCTCACGGCATCATAACACTGTCTTTCCATTCGGCCTGAGTTCACCCCATGTTCTACAATGTACTGTTTATCCTACTTGTAGATTTGCTTTACATTGAATAGATTACAGCTGTGTTATTTTGTGTTGTCTCAAATCGTAGAAGAAATAAGTGTATAACCCGTATAATGCTTTTTGGCCGTATTTTGTCCACTCATAACTTATGCAGAAGGGATCATATGCTTAGATGAACAGAAAATTGCTATTATTACATACCCTGAATGCTGTAACTAGGCAGAGGTTATTCATCTTGGGTGGTTATATAGCTGCACACATGCTCATAATCCATAAATATCAACTCCAAGATTGAAAGAATCAGTAGTGCTATAGGCGAAAGTTGCTGTACAACACTAATGTGTCTTTTCTTTGTAGAAACATTTCTTTAGCCTGTGACACAGGGCTCTTTGTGACATTACTGTAAGTCCTATCATAATCATCTGGACCTCCATTCCATTTCTTTCCCCAGAGGTCTTCTGACGACCTGCTAATGATTAGTTCTTCTGCCAGGGAAAAAGATTCAACCCATGCCATTTCAAACAAGCCGTTTTCCCGACACACTACAGCTGAAGGTTGCTTGAGAAACAGCCGCAGTGATTTATCGTGATGACCCCATTTGGAAATCCAAAAAATAAACAATTCGTTTGCAGCAAATTTTCATGACTCACTCCGTGCAGAACATCTATCTATTTAGAAACACGGAGCGGTTGGATAGCAACAGTAAAACATGTTTTATTAGGAATCTTAAATTAGGAAAGAAGAAACTTTGCTGCTTTGTGTAGAATTATTTCTTTAAGATAAATGATCCAATAGTCCATCTGTGTAGCTCATTTAATATTGTACCACGACGTTCTGTAAGACAGAGCAATAAATCAGTGTTTATGGTATCATGAGTGCTGAAGTGGCAATAAGATCACATTTAGATTATTATTATATATTATAAAACGGGTCCTTAAATATGATTGGCTGAGCTGTTTCTCCAGCCATGACATTATTTATAATAATGCACACCTCTGAGAACTTCACATATGTATCACTGCGTGATATACAATGCATTATTTTAAATCATGTACCATTAATACATCCCAATGCCCATCCAGTAGATAACGTTTCAGATGCTGGGCATATACACCCAGGACAGGACGCCAATCCATCACTGGGCACACACTCACACAGACACATATAGGGCAATTTGGATTGGGGAAATTTAGAACAGCCAATCCACCTCAAA
This sequence comes from Corydoras maculifer, assembly GCA_019802435.1. Classification (NCBI taxonomy): domain Eukaryota; kingdom Metazoa; phylum Chordata; class Actinopteri; order Siluriformes; family Callichthyidae; genus Corydoras; species Corydoras maculifer. The sequence goes on along the minus strand of JAFMOD010000615.1, from coordinate 587,216 downwards.
TTCATGTTCTTAGACTGTGGAGGGAAACGGTGAACCCAGAGAAAACCCACGTGGACATGGAAACCTACACAATAAAACTATTAAGACATTACAGTCTGAGCTGGTTCTACAGAAGAGAATTTGAAGGTTGCAATCTCTATTTTGGTTTTATGAGTTCCATGATTGCGGCACGGTGGCTTAGTGGTTAGCACGTTCTCCTCTCAGCGCTAGGGATTCCCGGTTCGAATCCCCATCTGGGTGGAGTTTACATGTTCTCCCCGTGTCTGCGTGGGTTTCCTCCGGGTTCTCCGGTTTCCTCCCACAGTCCAAAAACATGGATCAAGTTAATTGAATTCTCAAAATTGCCCAATTTAGAGTGTGTATGTGTGAGTGAGTGAGTGCCCAGCGATGGATTGGCGCCCTGTCCTGGGTCTATCTGCCCAGCGCCCGAGACGTTCTCCCCTGGATGGGCATGGGGAACCCCACCG
>JAFMOD010000615.1:543164-578771 GCA_019802435.1 Corydoras maculifer | reverse complement strand
TCAAAACTGCTGTTCACAAACGCTCTCCATCCAATCTGACTGAGCTTGAGCTGTTTTGCAAGGAGGAATGGGCAAGAATTTCAGTCACTAGATGTGCAAAGCTGGTGGAGACATACCCTAAAAGACTTGCAGCTGTAATTGCAGCAAAAGGTGGTTCCACAAAGTATTGACTCAGGGGGGCTGAATAATTTTGCACATCGCACTTTTCAGTTTTTTATTTGTAAAAAAATTGTGGATTCATGTATAACTTTCATTCCACTTCACAATTGTATACCACTTTGTGTTGGTCTTTCACATTAAATTCCAGTGAAATATATTTATGTTTGTGGTTGTAATGTGACAAAATATGGAAAAGTTCAAGGGGTATGAATACTTTTGCAACCCACTGTATATATATATATATATATATATATATATATATATATATATATATATATATATATATATATATATATAAACGTCATAGAAGCCTGGAATCTAAACATCTATATGGCATCAGCGTGTGATTTATTCACAAAGACCCATCGTTTGGTTTCCCTCTCAGGGTGATTATTCTTCCATGTGAAACAATTCAGTAATACAGTTAATCAAATACAATATAGTTTCCTGTGTCAGATAAAGGGTTTATTTTTGCAAAGTAAACAACGTTTAGTAACAGGATATTACTGCTCATCTTCTCCCATTATTCATTCATTCATTATCTCCCGCTTATCCTCTATCAGGGTCGCGGTGGGGTTCCCCATGCCCATGCAGGGGAGAACGTCTCGGGCGCTGGGCAGATAGACCGGAGAACCCGGAGGAAACCCACGCGGACACGGGGAGAACATGGAAACTCCACCCAGATGGGGATTCGAACGGGGAATCCCTAGTGCTGAGAGGCGAACGTGCTAACCACTAAACCACCATGCCGCCCCCTTCTCCTATTATCTTCTGCCTAATCCTCTATTAGGGTCGCAGGAGTGGGTGCCAATACCTATGAGAACGTTTTAGGCGCTAGGCAGATACACCTGGGACAGGGTGCCAATCCATCACGGGGCACACACTCACTTACAAACACTATATGGGGCAATTTATTGCACCCAGTTCAATTTGAATTAATGTTTTTGGACTGTGGGAGGAAACCGAAGAACCCGGAGAAAACCCACGTGGACACGGGGAGAACACAACAACATTACCCAGATTCAAACCTTCGCTGAGAGGCAAATATGCTAACCATCACACAACTCTGCAGCCCAGAATGTTATCTAAATGAGTCAAATGGTTAAAGGCCATCTTAAAAAGATAAAAGTAAATTTTATATCTAGAGCATTAAAATTACATTATCCAACAAAACACTGTAGTATTTTTTTAGTATTGACTGTAGTTTATTTTTTTAAGACATACTAAATGTTCTAAGTTTCTTTTGGTTGAAACTAATCTGATTTAGGCGGCACGGTGGCTTAGTGGTTTAGCACGTTCGCCTTTCAGTGCTAGGGATTCCCGGTTCGAATCCCCATCTGGGTGGAGTTTCCATGTTCTCCCCGTGTCTGAGTGGGTTTCCTCCCACAGTCCAAAAACATGGATCAAGTCAATTGAATTCTCAAAAAATTGCCCCATATAGAGTGTGTCTGTGTGAGTGAGTGTGTCCCCAGTGATGGGTTGGCACCCTGTCTTGGGTGTATCTGCCCAGCGCCCGAGACGTTCTCCCCTGGATGGGCATGGGGAACCCCACCGCGACCCTAATAGAGGATAAAGCGGGAGATAATGAATGAATGAATAATCTGATTTATAACGTTCAGATTAAATTACTGCATGTAGAAAAATGACATACTGCAGTGTAAACATCAGAAGATTTTCTTAAAGCACTGAAATGAATCCCTAGATTAATGAAGTAGCAGAAACATTGTAGTTAAGTGGATGTCTTTATAAGTTTGAAAAGAGAACCTTCTGAAGATTTAAATGTAATTAGTGTAAGTATGCAGATGCAAGCCTTGTTTATTTCCACGTTTCTGCTCGTTTCTATTGAAGCATTATCATTAAACCTAAAGTGAGCTGTAAACAAAAGCAGTATTACATTATAACCAGAAGATGGAGTGATTCTTTCAGACTACAAACATTCATTATAATGAGTGGCACAAGCAACAAAGATCCGTCACTGACAGAAACTCTGGTTTTAAAGGTTTTAATTGATTTTTATCAAATGATTTCACCTTATTTTTTATTGTATTTTATTTCTGAAACAGGCGGCACGTTGGCTTAGTGTTTAGCACGTTCGCCTCTCAGTGCTAGGGATTCCAGGTTCAAATCCCCATCTGGGTGGAGTTTCCATGTTCTCCCCGTGTCCGCGTGGGTTTCCTCCGGGTTCTCCGGTTTCCTCCCACAGTCCAAAAACATGGATCAAGTCAATTGAGTTCTCCAAATTGCCCCCTATAGAGTGTGTTTGTGTGCTTAAGTGTGTGCCCAGCGATAGATTGGCGCCCTGTCCTGGGTGTATCTGCCCAGCGCCTGAAACGTTCTCCCCTGGATGGGCATGGGGAACCCCACCACGACCCTAATAGAGGATAAAGCAGAAGATAATGAATGAATTTCTGAAACATTCCAGAAACCTTCATAGATTATTTGTCTGAACACTACTTTAATTGTACCAACAGTTTGGCAAAGGCCCTATAGTCAGCATGACTGTGACTACATTAATAAAGATGGATTTTAATATGTTTGGTTATCAGTAACTTCATCTCTACAAGGGTTGTGGTGGGGTTCCTCATGTTCCTCCAGGGGGAGAACGTTTAGGGTGCTGGGCAGATACACCCAGAACAGGACACACAGACACTCAGATACACAAACTATACAAGGGCAGTTAAGAGCACCCAATGTACTTTAAATCCATGTTTTTTGGACAGTGGTAGGAAGCTGGAGAAAACCCACACAGACACGGGAAAACATGGAAACTCCACTCGGATCAGGATTAGAACCTGGATTCAATGCGCTGAGAGGCGAACGTGCTGCTCCAGTTATAAAATCATCTATAGATGGTGTATTAAGATTTATGTTGATGATGATGAACTGAGTAGAGCTCAGAACACATATCCTTATTTCATTTCTGTAGTAAAGACTTCAATTTGTTCTGTTAATCTGGACGAGATGACAGGGATTAAGGATTAATAGCTGCTTTAGTTCAGTCAAATTAGGCCTGCAGAATCCCTGTTGTATGTCACAATCACAGTCAGCAAGATTGTTTTGCCAGCTGTCCACACACATGGGGTGTAAAGATGAGCTAAGTGACTCTGGAGGAAAACAGTCTAAGTGGAGCACCACATGGTTTCATGCACAATGCTGTGAGCTTTAAGATCAGCGAGGATCTGCAAATTAGAACACCATGGACGATGGACCCACATCCATCAAACAACAAGACCGAGAAAATACATCTCAGAAGAACCCCGGGGTGTTTGTTGTGTTGTCTCACTCCAAAGGTCAAGCTAAAGGCAGACAGTAAGGCCTCTAAAGCAATATGGCCAGTCAGGAAGTTTGGCAGCAGCAGGCTCTTTTGGGAACCTGGAACAGGAAAGGGGTCGAAACCCTGCGTGTGAGAGAGCATGGTGTAATGACAATCTGTTAGGAAGACACACAGCTACATCTGTGATGAATAACTTGGATGATTGGATGAATTTTAGGTGTATTAGTTGTTTTGCATGTTCTCTCACTCTTGTCATATGACACACACAAGGTGCTTGAACCTGAGAAGTTAGTGTATATTAGCGTTTAATTCAGCATGATTTTACAACATTCCTAAAATCCTAATGCAACATTATTGCTTGTCTTTCTCCACCTTCAGCTTCTCAAAAAATGAGTTTAAAGGTTTAAATGAGTTTAAACAAGATCCTTAAACCCCATCACTCCAGAGGTCATGAAGTTAGGATACCTGCAAAAGTTTGCTACATACTATTGAACATACCATGCGCATCCCATTTACCCTGTTCTAATGGTCAGGACCCCAATAGTACCACCACAGAGCAGGTATTATTAGGTCGGTGCATTATGCCTATATATGCCTGAACTGACAATAAACAATCCACCACCCAAACGATACCTGTTCTGTGATGCTCCTGACCAACAGAGAGCAGAGAACCAACAGGGGACTAACAACAACAAAGAACACAGATGGACTACAGTCTGTAATTTTAAAACTACAAACTCCATCAATATGGTAAGTGGATGAAATAGAGAATGGAGCAAAAAGGGTGTGTGTGTCCAAACTTAACTGTTAAAATTAACTGTTGAAACTTATACTTTGATGGTATGCATTAGATTGCACTATTAAGGGTGCAGTCAGGGTCATTGGCCACCAGAGGGCAACAGTTAAAAAAACCCAAGTCTGATAGAACTACAACTCCCATGCTGCCTAAGGCAATGTGTTAATCAGGTACAATGAGAGACACCTGCTGCTGGCTCGGCCTGAGGAGGGCTGGGGCAGGTTCCTCTTGTTGTGGTATGTTGCCACTCTGGTTAAAGTTTAGGGAAACATGGTGTTTGGTAACATGGGACCTCATAGAGTGTCTGTGGTATGCCAAAGTACTAGTCATAAAAGGTTTAAGACTTGTTTTTGTCATTTCATCTGTATTATAACTGTATGTTGTAGCAGGCAATGATTAATGCATATTACAGCAACAGGGGTTCAAAGCCACCTTGGGCCAAATTTGCACCATGACTTTGTTCCTGTAAAAAAAATGAAAATATTAAAAAGGACTAAAATGTCGACGGCACAGTGGATTAGTGCTCAGCATGGTCGCCTTTCAGCGCTGGGGATCCAAGTTCCAATCCCAATCTGGATGGATGTTTCCATGTTCTCATCATGTCTGTGTGGTTTTCTCTGGGTTTTCCAGTTGCCTCCCACAGTCCTAAAACATGAATTTAAGGTAAGTTGCACCTATATAGTCTGTGTGTCTGTGAATGAGTGCCCAGTGATTGATTAGGGCCCTGTCATGGGTATATCTACCCAGCACTCAAAAGATTTTTCTTTGGATGGGCATGGGGAACATGATTCCTGGTCTCAGTACTAAAAAGGACTAAAGTGCCCTTGAGCAAGGCACCTAACCCCGGGCACTGTATACAGGGCTGCCCATCACTCTGGGCACGTGTGCTCAATTCACTCAGTGTGTGTGTGTGTGTGTGTGGGTTTTATTGTGCGGATGGGTTAAATGTGAAGGACAAATTCCTCTGTGTGTAAGCACAGTATGCAAAATCCCATTATCTCATACATAATGCATTAACTCATTGTCTATAGAGCTACAGGATCATGGTGGGGTGTAGAGATTAATAATGTTAGAAACAATGTTTTGCAGTTTGTATAAAAGCTATTGTGCTGTCTTTCTCTTTATTCTTAATTTCCCTCATTTTTTTTTACCAGCCGTATACGTTCACTATGATTATATTGCATTGAACTATATGCACCATGTGAACCTTGTTAAAGAATGAGATCCCATTTCTGAAAAATTCTAAAAAGAGAATCTTCAGAGTAAATTAGTTACTGTGGATGCTAAAAAACATCATGAGAGCTGAGCAGAGATACTCAATCAGTGTCGGTGTAAGTTGTCATGAATCTAAAAAGCCATTACTCTGATATGATTCTAGCAGCATACAGACATCAGTTAAACACAGAGATTTAGATCATTATTCCCCAATAATCATATCATCTTCATTTCTCAAAAGGAAATGCTTTGGCATTGTGTTTTCTGAATGCATCTGTAATCTTTTAAACACCTGGGGTTGATCACATGGAACAGTATTGTAAATCATTTGCTGAATAAAACATTTTTAATGGAAACGAGCTTATCTGAGAGCCAAAATCTGCAGTAAGGACCTTTATTTCTTTGTTGTTCCAAACCCCTATATGACCAGAGGTACTCGTGATGGGCAGTTCTAAAAGGACTAAAAGGAGCCGACTCTTTCAACTGGAATATGAATGCAAGGAGTTTTTGTAAAGGCTTTCTCTGGGTTCTCCTGTTTCCTCCCACCCAAACTGCCTGTATATAAATTGCCCAATATTGTGTGTGTGTCACCATTGCGACTCTAAAGCTGGGTTAAGCAGAAAATACTGAGATGAGTTTTATAAATAAATAATAAAACATTCAATAATCTGAACTTTTTTGTGAATTTTATTTATTTTATAATAAAAAAGCAGAATTGTAAAAGTATTAAAATAGACAGTTGAACATCGTTGTGCATAAACAAATGAAATTCCACGTGAATTATGAGTTTAAAGTACAAAATATAGTTAAAAAAAAACAAAAACATTTCAGCTAATTTTTAAACAGATGTAAGATAAACCTGGAATTCTACAGCAATTAATGCTTTTTTTTTTTTAATTCTTTTTTAATAATTAAAACAAACGTTCAGCTTTATTCTTTAACCCAAAAGCAACAAACTGCTTTTTTGATTCTCTTTATTTATTTTTTTTTTTACTGAAGCCACTCGGCTTTTTTTTTTTTTTTTTTTTTACTGTAATATCACAGCTGCTGCTGCACGTGTAGTTTTTTTTAAAGGCAGTTGTGAGTTCGCAACTGGGTTCGTTAGCAGTGAAATACATCACATTGCCAGCAGCCAGTTTTTATATTTTGTTTATGAGCACAAGCAATATCAAAAAGATACACTTTATGTGGCTTAAATAAAAAAAAAATAAAAAATTATTATTAAGGGGTAAAAAAAATCAAAATAATAATACAAATAAAAAGACCATAGATGTTTGTGTATAGGACAGCCCTAAACTCCAGCCTACATACATTCATTCAATGTCAGGACAATTTGAATGGTCACAGTTCAAAATGTATTAAATAAAAGTTTTAGAAAACTAGTCTCCGTTTAGGTAAAATCATGATGAATACAGAAGGGCTTCAAACTTTACAGCAGGCATTGCTCTGACAAGATGTAAGTTATGTCAAAATGAAAAGGAAAAAGTGGTGTACATGTTGTATTTTGTGAAATTAATGGGACAATGTGTAAAAAATCTTAAAATAAGAATACTGTTCTGGATCCTTATTGTACAGATGGTTTTCTTTAGAAACCTAAGGTCAATCACAGTATTATAGCTTTTATATTGTTATTAAGTAACTGCTCTTTGGCTGGTTGATGGAGCAAAAGGTGAGAGATAATTACGGCATGATCGATTTTAGAAAGAGATGAGTTTAGGGCTGAGCTTTGTAGCAGTAGGTACCGTAGAGCTTGTGTTTCCTGTCAGGAAACCCAACCATGCGAACGGCCGCCTCCGTGGGGCTGCACTTCATCCTTGGCCTGGCGATGGGATACCTTACGCTACCGTCTGCCAGCCAGCCGGCGTCGCAGCGGTCGTAGCCTTGCAGCTTCCAGGCGGCAAACATGTGTCCTACCTTTGCCAGCTCGGCTCCTTGGCTCTTGCAGGCATCCTCCGCTTCGGGCAACGTCAGCTTCTCGTTCACAAAGAACACTTTACCTGAAATCAAGAACAGGAATCTTAAAACGATGATGATTAGCCTTCCGATTGCTTGTTATAAAGCTTTAAAGTTATTTTTGTTGGCTCTTTAAACAAAATGAGTAAAAATACTAAAAATAAGTGAAATATGATTTTGTTAGTTTCAGTGTACGATAACTTGAAGCTAGTCTGACACCTGTTCTTTAAAAATGCAAAGCTAGCATGGGCCCTAATGTCAACCCGCCTTAAAATACATTGAAATGTTAAAATAGTGTCGGATATAAGAGTTGCAGTCCACTAAAGGACTTGGGAGCTCAGTAGTTATGGTGTGGTTAACAGTCTAGCATCTTCAGGGTATAAACCCCAAGTCCTTAGAAAGTTTCAAGTTCAACTTTATTTATTAAAATGGTGCTCTTTACTATACTGCATTGTCTTTAAGCAGCTTCATGGTGATCTGACCCAAACCCTCAAACAGCAAGTCAACGCGACAATCGCAAGATAAACTCCCTGGTGGTGTTGGCTTTTAGGAAGAAACCTTGTGAGGACCGAGACTCAGTGGTGATCTCTTCCTGCATGGCCCTTAACTGCTCATATTGCAGGATCTTAGCTTTATAACTCTATCATGGCTCACTCTGTGCTATTAATTCACTCATTAAGTTCGAATACTAATTAAGCAAACTAGTGTTAATGGCCGTTGGCCACTAGTGGAAAAAGTTTTTGCAGTCAATACAGGGCAAAAGTTGACACTTCACTTTGTTAAAATTGCAAAATCAACTAAGCAAGTTCTATAAACATGGACCCATATTACAGACGTCTATGTATACATCTACTCTTTATACCTTCAAATTCTTGTGCGAAGCAGAAGACATCGAAGCGATTGTTGAATTTGTCGCGCCGACCGTAGTTCCTGACTCCGGCTTTAGTTGCTGAGCCGCCACATGGTTCTCTAGGTTTAGTGATGGGATATTGCACGGTGCCGTCACTGAGCCATCCAGCATTGCACCAGTCCAGCCCTCCCTTCCAGGCCTGGAAGAGCTGCTCAAACGAGGCCACCGCAGCACCCTGCTCCGCACACGCCGCTTTTGCATCGTGGAAGTTCATTACGTATCGGCCCAGGCGTGGCGAGTATGGGAAAACAATCCCTGTGAAAAACAAAAGGTTGTTTTGAGAAATTGTTTCATGACTAATCTTAACATTTGGCTTTTTCCTTTTAAGGTTTGACATTGAATTAAATGCATTTTTTTTAATTCTTTTAATAAAATACAAAGTACTGCAATTGGGTGCAGCAATATAAAACTGGTACCAAGAATTTAGTATCACGGGGGGGGGGGGGGGGGGTGTTTGAGAGTGTTATCTGAAAAGACTTTAAATTTAGCAATATCCTCCCTACAACACTTTGAAACCCTATCAATCATTAAAACTACTCTCAAAACATATTAAATTGATCTAACGTTCGGTGGAAGCAAATTAAAGATTAATGAAAAAAAGTTACCATTCATTCGAATCTCAACCTCCTGGATGCTGTCATCCATGCCGTTCATTATCTCACACCTGTAGGTGCCAAATTCATCCAGGGCTATGTCAGTGATATGCAAAGAAGCATCATCATCATCAGTTTCCAGCAGGTTTACACGACCTTGCAATTGTCCATATTTGATTTGGTGGAAGCCCATTGAAAGCAGGACCTCTATTTCATCGTCATTGTGTCCCAACTTGGTCCATTTGATCCTGTTTGCACTAAAAGCAAAGCTATTGGTGCGGTTCAGGCGACAAGGCAGGGTAACATTGTCACCAGGACTGGCGAAGATTTGTTTGCGTGCCTCTGGAAAAAAAAATAGCAACCTTATGGTGTTGTATGGTTAGCTTTCAAAATTCAAGTAACATGTATAGTAACATATCAGAAAGCACTTAGTATTTGAGTAGAATAAACAATTATATTAACCACAAATCACAACAAACTATAAATTTACCATCATCAGCTACAATGCCCTACAAGTTACATCTACTGGCTGGTCATGGCAGCAAGAGCCTGACGCAGTAACTTACCTTTGGTATACCACCACAATATCACACACATTATACATCATAGGGCATGTGGTATCTCCAGTTTACCGACTTTGACAACCGTGCAGAAACAGGGAAAACATACTTCATCCTGTTTGTTCCAGCATGGGAACCCTCATGTCAGCCAAACCACAAAAAAACAACATTTAAAAAAAAATATTAGCACAGAATCCATCTACATGCTGCAGTGGATTTGAAGTTCTGAAAAGTTTCATAGCAAAGAAAAAACCACACAAAAACATGGATCAAGTCAATTGAGTTCTCCAAATTGCCCCATGTAGAGTGTGTGTGTGTGTGCCCAGCGATAGGTTGGCGCCCTGTCCTGGGTGTATCTGCCCAGCGCCCGAAACGTTCTCATCTGGATGGGCATGGGGAACCCCACCGCAAACCTAATAGAGGATAAAAGCGGAAGATAATAAATGAATTAATGAATGAATGAATGAACATTTCTGCCACAAGTGAAGCTACGAGGCAATGCCTGTGACTGGTCCAAATTCTGCTGCCTTATAACCTGGAACCTGGAGAACATGCAGCTGAAAAAGGCCGTAAAACTGTGAAAATGACATAACTGTCGTCAAATGAACAGACACGCTCTCTGGCAAAGGTGGCTGCTACTCATGTATGACAGGATCAGATATTTATGGCCTAAGCGCTCAGATTGAGGTTCCTCAGAAGAAACCGCCTGGTTTTGCTTGGAGGAATGGAAATGTTAAGAGGGTCTTTAAAGCCTTTAAATGAGGCTGGGCTCTAAACTAAAACTGAGCCAGAGGCAATTTAGAGGAAATAGATTACCTAGTGCAAAAGATCTCATAAAAACGAAAAACACAACTCTGAGAATCATAAACACTGCTCAATAAGGCTTAGAAGACCAAATGAGATGTTAAACATAAAAGCAATGTCTGGAATTTAAAGGTTATTTTATTTATAAAGGCTGAAATTTGGGGATTTCAGCCCAGTCCAAGTCACCGTTAATGAATTCGTAGGCTTTGCATTAGAATGTTGGCTCGCCACCCATTTGAAGCCATATAAAGAACATTTAGTGACACTTGACAACCGTCTGGAAACAGAAGGAATGCAAATCTATTGTGCACCCTGTCCTGTCCCCTCACAGTTGCAAGATGTTCTAAGTGAAATTAAATGTTAGCGCCCCCCTTTAGGGTTTCTGTAAAAATCTTATCTCTTCACATTTCCTTTAGCTTAATCCTCTAATTAAGTCACAGGGAGTTCCTTATGACAAGGTGCCAATCCATTGGGCACACACTCACTCACACAGACAATATAGGGGCAATTAAGAACAGCCAATTCACCTTGAATCAGTGTCGGACTGTGGTAGGAAACATGGAGACACCAAGAACATAAAATTTTGGCTGAAATCGGGATTCAAACCTGTATCCCCAGCACTAAAAGGTGGATGTGCTAACCACTGACGAAAATCTGACGAATTTAAGGTTCCAGTAGTTCCATAACTTCTATGTTGACAGCAGAGAACGATGTAAAGTTCTAGGTAAATCACATGACCCGTTTAGGGCAATTAAAAGGAATTTTATTTTAAAACAACTGACATGGGGCGGCTACCCTCTCCTCGTGTTTTACACACGGAGACGATTTTCACTTAGTAAAAACAACGTTACACAATATTATCAGCTGTTGGGTCGAGTGGGAAAGAAGGGAATTTACTATGAGTATATTTGAACACAAATGACTCGGTGTGTCAATTCGTTCTGCAGCTGCCTTAAGGAATCTCACATCTGTGGCAGTAGCAGACCCAGGGGATTAGAAACTCTGAAAAGTAAAAAAAAAAAAAAAAAAAGTTGCACTTTTTAATGACTCGCGCGCTTAAATGGTGATTGTACTGTTTACGAGCATGCAGCTATAACTTGTGTATGTGCATGTGTAACCGTATGTGCATGAATATGATGTATATTTATATAGTTTAGTTACTGAATATTTGTATATTTAGTATGGTGAGAAGGTCTGCAGAGGAATAGATGGTCTGCAGTCTGTGCTACAAAGTGGACATGCACAAATCAACCATAAAATTATAAGCACCCCTGTGTTTCTTCACTGATCGTCCATGTTCCACTGCGCAGTTCTGCAGTTACAAACTGTAAAGCTTTTGTTCGTCTGCAAACACTGTGAGCCCTACTTCACTCTGGTCTGGACTACAGAGCAGTTGTTTTTCGGGTTGTAGATCATTCTCAGGGCTGTAGTGACATTGGGGTGGTGGTGATGGTGTATTTCATTGGTATGAGTGCATCAGACACTGCAGTGCTGCTGGAATTTCTAATTACCTCACAGTCACAGTTAAGTTCAGTGGAGCCAAATCCACTGCTGGTGTTTAAGTGTACCATGACCAAACAACTGAAAGTGAGCACTAATGGTTGCTGATGGTTGAGTAACGGTGAGGGGAGATCATTTTTGGAACAACCTGAGTGTTTTGATGCTACTTGGTTAATGTTTGGATAGTGATGCTTGACTAAGTTTATCTGTTTTTTTTAACCCTTTGGCAGAATGACAGTGTTTCTTGGTGTTTCCATGGTCCTTGTAATACCCAGTGCAATTACAAAAGATCACTAGGGATTTGGATATAATTACACTTGGAATATAAATTAGAAAAAACACAAACTCTAATTATATTCATCTTAATCCTGTACTCGGGTTGCAGGGAGGTTTCCCATTCCCATCCAGGGAAGAATGTTTTAGGCGGCGGGCAGAAACACCCAGTGCCAATCCATCACTGAGCACACATTCACTCACAGACACTACATGGGGCAGTCAGTTCACCTTGAATCCATGTTTTTGGACTGTGGGGGGAAACCAGAGAACCTAAAGCAACACACAGACAAGGGGAGAACATGGAAACTCCACCCAGATTGGAGTTCGAACCTGGATCCCAAGCAATAAAAGGAGAACATGCTAACCACTCTGCCATCCAGAACCAATATGAAAAAAATAATAGTCATACTTACTTATCTGTTTGAGTCTGTATATCTATTCATTTATTTTACAGAAGCATGGGTTTGTTTTCTTTTGTTTACAGATATGTTCATACACAGAGCTACTGATCCGCGGTTTTGTAATGACTGTGTTACAGCTTAACTCCCTCGTAAATTGAGGCTTGGACAAGTGAAATAAAGAGCATAATATCTTCACCCCCTCTTTTCTCTGTGCTGCTTGCCAAGCCATAGTCCAGACTCCTTCCAAACCTATTCATGCTGCTTACTTTACAGAGTATTAACTCAGGAGAAAAAGGGAGAGGCATTTGGACAGAGTTCAACAAGGAGCTTTATATGCTGGCATTCATCATCTTGCTTTCCCAGCTTGTCTCAATCACACTGGAGATCTGCTCAGGGTGTGGGTCATATTGCTGGGGCTGGTATTACCCATGCCCTCATTATATACCCATACAGCCTTAGAGTCTGTGCATCTGACATCTTCATATTATAATTGAATACTGCAAATCTTACAGTTTTTGATTTATATGACTGTTTTATAAATTTGGATAAACAAAATATCTAATTGTTTCATGTTTTGTAAAAATAATGCATCAATTAAACATTATCATATTAAAAAAACATTAAATAAGAATGTCCAAACTTTCCAACACACAGCTGTGATGTAACAAACTGTAGGTCTTACTGCTGAGCAAGCTCCTGCTTTCTGCCCCGTTGAAACGATGCCTTACCACGAGCTCGCGCTGCCAAATATTACAGGAAACCGCTTATATGACATCATGTCTCTTGCTATTTTAACCGCGGACCAGGCACATTATACAGTATTTACCCAGAGTCTGACTAGCTTGAATGAAACAGCTCGGATTTCCCCAATTGGAACCACTCGGCTGTGATGAACAAAAGTAGGTCAGAGTTATATATAAAATGTAAACAGCTCTTAGTTGACATTTCATTGGTTTACTCACAGCCCGGACAGTGACTCAACTCAGAAACCCTTTAAATTCCCACCCCGGTTCTGTAAAGGGCTGATGCATTCTGCCCGGTTTAAATCTTCACGTGTACCCGGTCCCTCTGCCAAAAAGCACCCGTTGGGTTTTATCCATACCTGCTGTGTATGCGTTGTTGGCAAGGCTCAGACAGAACAATGCCAAACAAATGATGGAAATCATCTTGTTTTCCTTGTCTGCACTGGGAGTAGAAGGCGATATCTCAATCACAAGTCGTCTCACAACTCTGGCTACTGCACAGAAGCGGCGGTTAGCTCTCCCCTCGGATGTGAAGAGGTGCAGGAAGCAAACAGTGAAGGTGCCACTGGAAAGTTTGGGGTCCTGTGTGGCTTCAACAAGAGCCTTTTATTTAAGTGTGGGCTGACTAAGACCACTCCCACTCTCCTTAGAGACCGAGGCGCCCATCACCCTATACTTGTGCACAGGAGCTGCACTACTCTATTTACACAGTTACTGTCCTCTCAATCAGTAACAACAGTAACATCATTTAAATATTTCATGAGATACTGAACATTTAACTAGGATTTAGGTCTTAAAAGTAAAGAAACTAAGAAATATAGAGCACTTTTAAAGATTCCCAGTTAATCATTTTGTCCAGCAATTTCTATTCTTGCTCATTTTTATTACTTCTTTAATAAGAACATACAGACTTTGAAATGAGAGATTCACATGGCAAAAAGGTTCAAGGTTTATTTGCTGCTTAGTATGTTGATTTTCATCTTGTTAATATTTATTTTAGTTACAACAGCTCCCTCCAAATGTTTATTTACACACACACACACACACACACACACACATACAAACCCATTAATACAAATATAACTCAGTCATTAGTGTAAAACAATAAATTTAAAAGTTCAAGCGCAGACCTTAAGTGTGTGCCCTTAAGCAAGACCCTTTACCTTGTTACCCTCATTGCTCCAGAGGTGCTATATAATGGTTAACCCTTCACTTTGAACCCAGCCATGAAGTTGGGATACTTGCAGGACAATTTGAATAAAAGGATCTGCAAAATATTATAATGTAATATAATATTGTGTGTGTGTGTGTACTTGTGAATACTTTTTGACCGCTGACCACCTGCTGCTGCTGCAAAACTTACCTTTTCTTTGAAAAAGCAATAAAACAATGACCGCTACTGTATATAACAGCCAGGTGTTGGTCCCTGAAACATGTTCTGTGTGTTTCGTCAAAATTAACAATAATGTCAAAATTATTTAGATTTTGTTTTATTTAAAGACGTACAAAACGAAATTTAAAGCACTAATTTGCATGATGGGTCAAGTACAGAGTTGCCGCTCCTGATTCTTGTTCAAAAAGGTGGAAGGAATATGTCATCGATGAGTTATGGTGATCTATGTCAAAAGCAGATGTTATGGGGTGTAGTGCGAGGAGGCGGCGACATCATAAAATCCTGCAGAGTTTCACTTAATGCAAACGCATGTATCTTAGGAAGCATATGAATGGAAACAGTTGAGTGTAATGATCGCTTTAAAGGTGATGGACTGTAAGTAGTTTGGTTCAATGTGGTTTGTTGTTTATGTAGATACATATGGAATGAGTTGCATTAGGAGGCTGTGAGGAGGAGGAGGAGAAGAATATGTAAGAATGCTTAAACTAGTCTATTTGCCAAACTCAAAATCTATGCATTGCTGATGCATGATATCGCATCAATAAGTGTATATATTTGTTGATAATTAAGAGCTCAATAATTTACTGTCCCTATTTAATTTTCAGTCAACTGCTTTATTAAACAAATCTTCAACATGAGGAGAATGGAAGCCCTCACTTGACCCAGTCAAGTCCTAATATAGGACCATTATCCATTATCCGTTATGTTAAGATAGGGAGGACATGTAGAGGTGCTTGAGTTCGGAAGTGAGTGGTCCCCGGGTTTTTTCAGCCATCAGATTGCACAGTGGTAGACAGAAACGCAGGCAGGGATGTCTATACTCCACATATGGTCTGCTCAGGGAAGCTTCATATTCTGCACGCCCAGCTGTTACAGTCATTTGATTTTAAGGCATTCACGTTAGAATGAAATCCCCTGCATCACTTGGCCCCACTGTATACGCTCTCATTTCACAGATTCCACACCTTAAAGTAAGCATATACCAACATGCTGTATAAAATTTCCCCACATTCGTAACACTGGCTTCTGCTCTTTATGGAAAATGATGATGGTGTTTATAGAAGAGGGCTGGAATCCAGAATGCATTCGTCACTATGTTTTAACTGTACCAGTTGCATTTTTTTGCATTAGTCATGATGCTTATGGCATATTTCATATATTTTACCAGGGAGCCGGATGCCAAACTGCATCAGCTCAGACCACCCTGCTTCACTGTAGCAACTGGGCCTTTTGTTTGGTCATCAGTTGTAAATCAGTTATGGGGGAATTAAACAGTTTTCCCTTCAGTACTTAAAGGAACAAAGCAAAGTCTGAGATATTGGCCTGCTAGTCTTTTTACAATTACTCAGATCCCTGAGGAGCACTTGAATAGCATGGCAGCAAGATAGCCAGCATGCTTATTATGACACAGCACCACTGCTGTAAGCTCCCTCGCCAAAAAAGGCCCAGATTTCAACTGCATCTTATCAAAAATGTTAAGTGGAACGGCTTGCTTTGCCGAGATAAAGAAGTGGTGCATCTATTAAGTCTGACTTTTATCTGTTTAAACTGTTTAGCAAGATGTAAAGGCCATATTATGTTATTCCACAAGAATTATACATTGCCCAAAATATGAAACGTCTTTATTAATACATGGATATAAATCACAATATCTATTGAGATTTGTGTTTGCATTGGTATTTTGTTTAATGACTTGGCTCCTTTACCCAAAAGTTTGCCACGCGTCCCGTAACATCCAGAATCGTCCTGCATTATGCAGTGCAATGTTGCGCTAAGTGTTTCCATGAATGTCCATTAAACAATGCCCCTTTGCCCCTTTGTGTGTCTTTACCTGTCTGTTGGTGCGGCTCCTAAAATCCACACCTGTAAAAGATGAACCAGTTTCTGGTGAACCCAACACAGTTTAGGAATGTTTGTTGTGCTGTTATTATGTAGTTATGCACTTAAAATAACATTATACTTCATTTATTTTTAAAAGTTTATTGTTGCACACCCCACACAAACAGATTTTATTAAGAATTTAAATCATTGCACTGTCTAAGAAAATGTAGTCATTGAAAATAAAGTCTTTTAACCTTTAAATATGACTAATTGCTTTTTTTTATCAGCCCTTAACTACAAACACAGACATTAAAACATTGCACTGCTGAGGGGCCCCGCCCCATCGGAGTTGATCCCATGGTGGTCATGGACAGAGGAGCTTTGGTGGGCGTCTCTTATTTTCATTTCTGAAAGGTAGCAACCCTAGTTACCCGTATAAAGTCACAAACTTTCCCCGTTCTGCTCTTATCAGCAGCATGTTTCTTTCTAAGTGATCTCTTGAGTGGAAGGTCTATTTGTCTTCAGTCCTAAAAAAGTCGGTTGTCACGCTTGGGATGTGTTCCATACACAGATCAACATCATTTTGGATTTTGTTCATCATCTCATCTTCGTCTAATAACGTTTAGCAGCAGAATTTTTCCAGCAAATGTTCATAATCATGCTGAGAATTGGGAAAATAAAGGGAAAAATACCTTTGGCTTGATGTCTAGTCATTTATTCATCATTCTCTGCTGTGCAGCCAAACGAATGTGGACCTAGGACATCACGTCCACATGTGCTTGTTAAAGCTGAGGCTTTCCATTTGATGTTTGTATCATAGCTCCTTATGTTTCTTGTATTTTAACCATTGGAGTAGTGATTTGCAGTCGGCAGTTTGTTCCTCACCTTCTGACATCTTTATTTAAACATTTTTAGCTTAAATTCCATTGTTTAATTACCATAACTGCTGTCCTCTCCAGAAGGTCTAAGTGAGCATCACCTATGGGTGCTGCTATCTTCTGAATGCGGCTTTTTTGAACATCAACAAAGAATATCCATGAGGCACAGCATCTAAATCAGCCATATACAATATAACAGCTAGATTGGGAACTGGAATCAGATGCAGACGCATGACTTCTACAGAAAGCATTAGTGTCAATACAGACAGATAAATTTTTTTTGGCAGTACAGCAGGTTTTTGTTCTGAATCACAGACACTGTTACAATGTACCGTTTATTGTATATTAATAAATTTGTAATAAACATATTAGAAAGCAGGGCGGCATGGTGGCTTACATGGATTTAAGGTAAATTGGCTGCTCTAATTTGCTGTAGATTTACAAATACAAACAAAGCTTACTTAGAACAGAAAACAGCAGATTTTCCTTCGTTTTCCAAACGAACAATGACCAAACTCTTTACGCAACTGATGGCGAAGGTCCTACAACCAAACACAGAATTTGGAAAATTATTGTATATTTCCAAAACGCCGTACGTGCACTCGCTTGGGCAGTTAGTTGAATGAGTCATTTTGCGAGTGGTTCACAGGAGCTTGTGTGTAAAATTCATTCTGACTCATTCTCTCAAGAGAGCAATGTATAGATGCAAAGGGAAAGTGTGAGAGATAATTCTCCTATGTCCCACCCATTCATTACCCAAAAGGCAGCTTGGGAATGGTGGGATGGTGAGTATAACAACATCTGGACAGCAGTTTGCAGCTTGTGTTAGCAAGCAAGGTTGCGCCTCCTCCTCCCTGGGAGAATGCTGCTGTTCTCATCCACTGGTGATTTCTGGGTTATTGCCACCAAAAGCTTGGCACAGGGAAGTTACCTCAAAGCGCAATTGGACCAGGATGTCAAACTGTTTCACATGTTGTACTGAGGACCTTAAACCCTTTCGAGGCTCGCGGCTATTGGTTTAATAATTTAGGACCTTGCTGTGTTACCTGATGTACATTGGCCCCCTCCCCCCCAGCTGTTACCTGATCGTGAATTATTCTGGCAGTTTAATGGCAATTACAGGACATCTACCCAAACCCAGACACAAAGTGTAAATGTGTCCTGACATTTGTTGATTTAGAAAGTTATGACTCTGGACGATCACAAAGCCAAAGAAAACATTTCAGGACCCTGTCGTGTTATAATGATCGAAAACGGCCTGCCAGATCAGATTGCTGTTCAATCTGCGGTTTAGGATTTGGTGTTATGGCCAGATATCTCCCTTGATCTTTCACTTCTTCTGCCTCCCCCTGCATTTCAACCGCTTCTGACTGGTGAATTACAGCCCAGCTCCACATGTATACCCACCTCACTAAATGGTTCATAAATCATTCTTTAGACTCCTTTATTGGCTCCAAAAGGGAGGACAGAGAACTTTAAGGACATGACGAGGGCATAGGTTAGTCAGAATTTAATCCCACTTTGCCCATTTTTATGTTCTTTATAGTTGATAAATCAGCAAACAGTCAGGACCTTGCCTCTTGTGTATTCCCTACTTAATTTTACAACATTTCTTTTTTTTCTCTGGACTTATTCTGTTTCACGCTATTAATCAGGTCCTCAGTAGCCAGTTTAAAGAGCCTCCTGAGGCTGGCTGCTTCCTGGCAGCGCTTGTCACGGGAACACAAACAGCATCCCTCATTTAACAATGCGCCCAGTTGTCACTCAAACTGTATAGGAAGTCCACAGCGAGCTGCTTGTTGCCTACTAGTATGACTGAATAGTTTCAACATAAACATCTTTAATGCCATGAACATATACAGGCAGTGTAAGGTGTGGCATTAAAAAAAAATATACACTCACCGGCCATTATATTAGGTACAGCTCATTGTTTCCCCACTTATCATTGAGATGACCTTGCGGTTTTACAATTCCTTTCTGTAGTCCATCTTTTCCTCTGAATATTCTGTTAGTCCCTATTACTCTGTTCTCTATCAGCACTACCCACAGAGCAGGTGTTTTTGGGGTGTTCTGATTGGTGGACTGCTCTCTCTAACAACACTGCTGTGTCTGATCCACTTGTACAAGCACACCAACACACCACCACCATGTAAGTATCACGGCAGTAGTGAGAATAACCCACCACCCTATTGCCTCCTCTGTGGGGCTCCTAATTATCAGAAAACATACTAACAAATATGTAGAGAAGCATATGGATTACAGGATGTAATTGTAGAACTACAAAGTCCATCTATATGATCAGTGGGACTGAATAATAGTTTTAGTGAGTGTAGAATTGAGGAGGTGTATCTAATAAAATGGCCAGTGAGTGTGAATGCACTACAGTAGGCACAAAGCAGAAGCCACTGCTCCTTGCAGCCGCTGAAATAGAGCCAGCGTCGGTCTTCATGCTAAATTAGTGGTAATGCAACAAAATTTATTGCTATGCCTTGCCTCCGCCTGTGGTGTGCAACAAGTTTAGTGCCATGACGATGTGTTCTCATTGAGTAAAATAAACCGTCCTGTCGTAATGTGGAGCAGATGACTCAATTATGGTGTTGGAACGAATACAAATCCCAAAGAAACCAGTGAGTCCTGGGTCTTGTGTCTTGCACACAGTACTGCAGGGTACTACAGACCATCTATTCCTATTAGATGACCCCAAATGTGCCAGTGGGTTGTAAAAAATAGTATAGGAAAAGACAGTGTGGCTGGAAAAGTGCCAGCTCCTGCATTGCTAAGAATGTTTCTAGGTCACAGTCGTTATTCTGTCATGCTTAGCAGAAAAACACAATGCAGAGTGAATGCAGGGTCACAGAGAAAACAATGCACGGTTCTCGGTCATACTCTTAACCATTATTCTAAAGCTGTCCAGATCTAAACAGATGTTCTACCCACAGCATTGTTAGGAAAGTCAAGAAAACCATTAAACTACCAAAATTAAGTTCATTCTTTTTTTGAAACCAGATCATTTTTGTAGATTTGTAGTTTTGCGAAACTCTAGCATCCACGGCAAGCAGCCATAAGAAATAATTCCCTTATCAAAGTATACATAGTGTAAGTAAAAAGTCTGGACACGCCTCCTTTTTGCTCTCCGTGTTCTCAGTTGCATTTCTTGTAAAGATGGACTTTGTAGCTCTACAATTCCAGACTGTAGCCCATCTGTTTGTATTCTACAGTACATACTGTGCACATCCCATTTACTCTGTTATCTATTGGTCAGGACCACAATAGCACCACCACAGAGGTCTTATTTAGTTGGGGCACTATTTCTACCCCAGAAGTGTCACTGAGGTGTTTAAATGCCCCCCCCCCCCCGCTTCAGTGTCACTGCAGAACTGACAATAAACAATCAACCACCCAAATAATACCTCTTCTGTGATGGTCCTGACCAATAGATAACAGAGAACCAACAGGGGACTAACAAACACAAAGAACACAGATGTACTACAGTCTGTTAATGTAAAACTACAAAGTCCATCTATATGGTAAGTGGAGGAAATAGAGAATCGAGCAAGAAGGGGGCGTGTCCAAATTTGACTTGTTCTGTATGAATATACAGTTTTAAAAGCTTGTTCTGTTCTCCAGTTAGAACACCTGGCGAGTTGAATTCTCTTTGATTTTTGACTGATGGTAAGTAAGGGGTTGTGTGGGGCACTGTGTTGTTATGGTCACATCTTACCTTCTGCTTGTCTATCGTTCATCACTCTAAATGTGCTTCTCCATATTTTCAATAACCTCAAATAAACCATAGCCTCAGGGATGAGTTGTTGGAGAATGCCGCATGCACCAGACTAGACCTGCGTTAGAGCCTCACAGACCAATTTCCTTTAACATCAACATCTGCTTTCAGTAAAGATGAGAAAGCAACACATTTGGTTTTCATGTGTATGCAAAGAGGAATATACTCAACAATGCACCGAAAAAAAGAAATCTTTATGTTCTTTGGTTTCCCAAGAATATTATATTTGATGAGACTGGGGTGTTTATATTTTATTTTCGTATGTGAGTTTATTTTTATTTTTATTTTTTTACTATATTTCTGAGAGAAATACAATACTTTCAGCTTCACTACAAAAAAAATACAGCACGTTCAACACGTAGTTCTTAAGCTTTCTACTGAAGCTTTTAATGTTTTATGAAAAGCAGAGCGGAGTCAGCTCACGATTTGGATACCGGAGGTTTTTTAAATATTTCTTTACTCATTACATAGTTTTACTTGATGAATGAATAATAAAAATAAAATTATTCATTTATGAATAAATAAAAAAATCTAATTGCAATCTGGGTGGTGTATCCATGTTCTCCCCATGTCTTCATGGGTATCCTCTGGGTTCCCTGCTTTTCTCCCCAGTCCAAAAATATGAATTCAAGGTCAAATGGAAGCTTTAAATTGGCCCAATATAGTGTGTCTATTTGTAACTAAATGTATGTCCTGCAATAGTTTCTGCCTAGCCCCCCGTCTGACTGTTGATGTCTGGAGAGGTTGTTTTCCGTCAGCGGTGCACTTGTGCTTTCCGTTATAAGATAGCAACATATCAGAAATGTACCTGACCCACCTTATTTCGAGGCGACCACATGGGGTAGATATATTCACAAGCTGTGTTGCAATTTAAATGACGCAGGCAGAAGGTGACTGTGGGTGGGGTTTACTATATCAATGATTAACAAGATTATTAGAAAAGATGATGATAATGATGATGATTTGAGTAGAATCATGGTTTGAAAACATTGATATGTGATATGTTTTGATAATTGCACAGTGACTGGCGAGGAACCCATGAGAATGCACCAGACCCAGTAGACTTATGGTACTTCAGCTTGAGGTCCAGCTGCACATTTTTATCCCATAATTGTAGGTGTAAAATGTCAATGTCATCCATCTGTGTAAGGATCCAAACTGAAGCACATGCCAAAAACATGAGTGAGGATTCCAAAAGCACCTCCTCCTTACTAAAAGTAAAAAAAAGCATAAAAAAAAACGCAAATAAAACTTTGTTTTCGATAAAGAGTTGCTAAAACAATAACTGGTTTAAATTACTAATCAATAACTAAATGAGTATCGTATCAATTGAAAACAGATCTGACGAATTGCATCATGTGAGGCTTTGTTATGAGACTTGAAGCTTGATAAGAGAGTGTAATCTTTACTGAAGACAGCTAAGAACAAATCATTCTCTCTCATTGGACATGTTCTCATTCGCAGACACAGCAGATTAAGAAGACATCTGATTGGCTGAACAACACTAGTGTACACAGCATAGGTCCAAATGGTCTGGAACAAGACAGTCTATGCAAGTGGTTATGATTGACTTTGGCATAAGGCCATGATCTTAAACAGGCACAGAAGAAAATGTTAACCATGTGACATGAAACAGTTGTTGCAAGAAAACAAGTTTACATTTTGTGAATGTACTGTTTAGATCATCCTTTTTTCTTTCTTTTGGGCTTTTGAGTCATACTATGAGTTTTTACTATTACTGATCTTACGATCATGTCTCCACTGCTCTACAGTCCAGTGGTGGCATGCTTTACACCACTGCATCCAACACTTTGCATAGCGCTTGGTGATGGAATGTTAGGATGCATGAAAACCCATTCCATGAAGCTCTCCATTCTCTATTGTTGATCTGATCTAAATGCCACATGATGTGTAGAGGTCTGTAGCCATTGACTCTGCAGGAAGTTGCTGAACTGTGCGCACTATGTGTCTCGGCATCCGATGACTGGCTCTGTTATTATCTGTGATCCACCACTTAGTGGATGATTTGCGGACATTCGCAATCACACTGACCGTTGATTGTGGAATATTTACTGCCGTGGAAATTTTACGACTGGACTTGTGCAGGTGGCATCTTGTCACGATACCAAAATCGAAACGAAACATGTGCTAATGTTAAAGCAGCTGGCTGAGTCCAAACAGCTGCCTAAATTCTACATACAAACATCCATCCATTATCTTCCGATTAATTCTAGGGTCATGGGGGCGTTCCACATGCCTATCCACGAGAGAACGGGAGCTCGGCAGATACACCCGGACAGGGTGCCAGTCCATAAAGTGGCACACACACACTCACTGACACACACACACACACACACACACACACACACACACAAAATGTCCATAATAAATATATTTATTAAAACAAATGACATTTCTGCAGTAATGCATTGAAAAAGCAATTTATGGTCCTGAAATGTTGCTGTCCTCTGCATTAGACTGAATGTGAACTGAAGACTTATAATCTTAATAAGTCTTAAAAATATTTAGTGTGCAGCTGAAGGTTGTAATATGAGTGATCAGGTTTTGTCTTCATCTTTTGAAATTTGGTTTGTCGACATTGAATACTGTAATTGCCGTTTTGGCTTCGGTGGCCCCATAATTACAGGTAACTTGCAGAACTCCGACATTTGTTGTAAGAAGCTATGACATATTTCATCAGTCAATGCAATATGCAAAAAGACAGAGTGTTTAAAACAACGACGCTTTTTGATTCGGCACAGTTTGGAAATGAAAGGATGATGAAAACCATTCCCACTGTCACTGCTCCAGCCTCGAGGTTGTATACCTCATTTAAGTTGAACAACCAGGCAGGGGGCTTTCCAGGCAGCAGCGGGGCACCAACGGTAAATATGCTTTTCTTTTTTTTTTTTTTTTTTTTTTTTTTTTTTTTTTTTTTTTCCCCCCCCCCCCCCCCCCCCCCCCCCCCCCCCCCCCCCCCCCCCCCCCCCCCCCCCCCCCCCCCCCCCCCCCCCCCCCCCCCCCCCCCCCCCCCCCCCCCACAAATGATGTTTGATACACGATAGCTGCATGGTGGTGCAGTATGTAATGCTTTTGACTCACAGCACCAGTCCTTCCTGTGCTTGTGAGGGTTTTCTCTGGGGTATTAGGTTTCCTTCCACATATGAAGACAAGCCATAAAATATTGGAGACACCCAATAGCACTAATCATTAGAGTACTTCTGCTGGTCCCGAACACGGATAAATAAGGGTTGCATTAGGCAGGGCATGTGTCAAATTCAAAATATACAGAAATATCATTTTATTAAGTTACTATATACTGTATATACATATACGGTACCAGCCAAAAGTTTGTGCCATTGTACATTTTCTCACTTTTTATAAAGTTGGAGTCTGTAGTTTTACAATTACAAACTGTGGTCCATCTGCTTTCTTTTTTTGTTAGTTCTTTGTTTGTCTGCTTCTCTGCTGGTCAGCACCATCACAGAACAGGTATCATTTGGGTGGTGGATTGTTTGTCAGTTCTGCAGTGACACTGATGGGTAATTTTAGTGCAGCAGTGCTGCTGTAGTTTCATTTAAACACCTCAGTGACGCTGCTGGGATAGGAATAATGCACCAACCAAATAATAGCTGCTCTGTGGTGGTACTATTGGGGTCCTGACGATCTGATAACAGAGTAAAGGGACGTACACAGTATGTACTGCTGACTAATGCTGTATATTTTTATAATAAAAAGTCATTTTAAAGGACTGCGTACAGTTCTTACTTATGTAAGAACCTGAGTTGGTGTAAATGGCAAAGTCTATTGAACATTGTCTACCCAAAATACTGCCTATTTATTATTTCTAAATTTCAAAAGTCTTTAGTGTCAAAGGATTTATTTCTCATTAAAATAAAAACTTCTAAACATTTACACTGCAATCACTTAAACACTGTCTTTTTACTGGCAACAATATTCTACAGGAGAATAAACTAAACAAAGCCAGCGCAAACAGACCACCCCTAAAACCTGGTGACCACCTGAAAACCGTAGACCACCCGACCGCTTCAGAGTCAGAAGAAGGCGTTGCTGGATGTGCCACAGCTGCTGTTTTTCTGTAGACAGGTTTCAGGCCTTCGGACAAACGGGCATCAGAATAATTAAGTGTAATTAGAAGGTTTCCCAACCAAGTTGCTTCATGGTTTTAACGTCAAACAGCTCGGCTCTTATATAAGAGTCCGATTAGTGCAGTGTTTGGGTCCAGAACTGAGAACATAAATGGGCAAGAATGACGGATTATTTACCCAAATCATTCAGCTCTCATATCTTGATAATAAAAAGAGGACACTGTTTCATTTCATCGCTTGCACATTGAATACAGATACACTTGCATTTAGTTAAAAGCTTGTTTGTGATTTTATAAAACATTGCACAACTGTTATTCCATTCAGCTCCAACTTGTGACCAGGCTCTCCTCAGCTGCCGGCTCATGTTCTGTTCCCATTTTACCCGAGGTCCCGGCACTCTCCTCCATAAATCACTTACACATGTGGAGAACAGTAGGGGGGAAAGCAGCATAGAACAGAGTGGATGCACGTAGCACACTTAAATTAATTAGACCCATCATCAGATTTTTTTAATGATTCAGATGTTCTAAGTGGGTCGGCATCAGTTTGGGTTACATCAGGGACTTTATGTAGATGCCATAGTCTGCCTTCAAATTGATATCATTATTTTCTGGACGAGGTTGGGCTTGGTCTCCCCATAGACTTTTAAAATACATTGGCTACTGGTGAGTCAAGATGTTTCTCATCCTTCTTTCCCAGCAACAGGCAATAACAGGATTAGAGCTGTTTGAAACGCAAAGTAAAATAATATAGCTTGAGTTGTGAAAGACACTATTGATGGAATTACGGAGTGGAATATCAGGTGTAATGGTGCAGAAAATGATGGTTCTGTCTGTAGTGATGTTCAGTACTGGCAATAAATGTAGCAAATGTGGCTTAGAGAGTCATAAGAGCCGTCTGAGGCTAAAGAATCCAACGGCATCACAGAGACTCCTGATATGCGGTAGCAGAACTTGTTCCCAATTTTAAATTCTTTAAGGCTTGAAGGCTTAATTGCTCATATCATTTGGCCCAGATGCAGTTCCCCTGAGCTCGACAGTATGCCTACAGCTTTCTTTGTATTACAACGACATGCTCGTTGACTTCCCTGGTACTACAGACCCAACTACATGAGGTAAAAATACCTAGGAACATGCGCATGGCAGGGGCGTAGTGAAAACCACAATATTTGTATGGAAAAGAGGGGAAACGGGTCTACGAAAAACAACAAAAACAGCTGGACTACAGTCTGTAATTGTAAAACTATCCATCTATATGGTAAGTGGAGGAACTAGACAATGGAGCAAGACAGAGGTGTGTCCACATCTTTAGCAGACACTGTACATGAATGAAGTCTGTTCTTGTGCTTTAAATATGGTACATTTGAATGTATTTGAACACTGGGTATGTAAAAAATAAATATCAAACTCTCAGTAAGTCCCGACCTCATTCTGTTACATTCTGCAGCTCGGGTCTGACACTCGCCGCGAATGCAAGCTGGTTCTTAACTGGCACACAGGTTTATGGAGGCAGGCGGTGACCCAACACTGACTTCACCAGCACTTTGAAATGACTTTAAGCGGAGTGATTTACATGGGTTCATTACATCAGCTTTACTACATTAAGCAGATATTTTTATTCAGATACGTTAACTTGTAACTTGTACTCAGAATCCATATTTTTAGCAAATACACACAGGACAGGGCACCAGTTCATCTTTGGGCACGCTGACACCCACACAAACACGCATTTTAAGTAGGAGCAATTAGAGTTTCCAATTATCAGATATCCATCCATTAATCTTTGCTTATCCTGTTTTAAGGTCTATACTATAGGGGAAATTTAGAGCAAGCAATTCACTTTGAATCATGTATTTGGACTGTGAGAGGAAACTAGAGAACCCATGGTAGGCCCACACAAACACGGGGACGACATGGAAACTCCATTTGAACCATTTGGTTTGAACCTGGCTCCCCAGTGCAGAGAGGTAGATGTGCTAACCTCTATGCCACCGTGGCCCCCGTCATATTAATGGCTTAAAATTTAAGCAGGTAAACAAGCCTCGGATGCTACCTTATACCTTAGGCTAAGCTGTCAGCGAACCACTTTCAACAGAAGACACATTTCACCTAATAAGCTTCTTTTTAAAAATGCTTTCTTCATCATCATCATCAGCTTGTGATGAAAACAAAAGGACCATGTTGAAAACCTCAGAAACCAAGCTTCCTTCTCCATTGGGTTGATTAGTTTCTTCCTTTTCTTCGTCTTATACAAAGAGTCTACAGTATGGCAAGTCAGTCAGTCATCCATTTAACAACGGCTCTAGTCAAGATTTACCCCAATACCCCCTGCACACCCCCCTCCATAAACTGTCAGTGCATTCAATCAGCCTGCTTCTTCAGCACGTGCATTTCCAGTGAACCCTACCACATCGCTTGTCATTCATCAGCCTCTGACTCATTCTTTCCCATTCAGAATATAGACCCCCGTTTTCTTTTCCCTCTCTTCCTGCAGACCCCGGTTCCTTTAGTCTGATTCAAAGCCTCCTTCACATA
Organism: Corydoras maculifer; assembly: GCA_019802435.1. Taxonomy (NCBI): domain Eukaryota; kingdom Metazoa; phylum Chordata; class Actinopteri; order Siluriformes; family Callichthyidae; genus Corydoras; species Corydoras maculifer. The sequence continues at coordinate 551,071 of JAFMOD010000615.1, read as the reverse complement.
TGTTTTCCCATAAGCCATTTTTTCTATTCTGAAACCCAAGAAGAGCTCCAAGCTAAGACGTGCAATCAAATAAGTTTCCACAATAAAGATTAAAGTTCAATGGGGAAAAGAAATGACTTGGGGCACTTGTGCACTAATGCTCCTTGTTAGCAGCTGACTCACATATTGGATGATTTTGGATGTGGAAGAAACTAAGCAAGATGTTTATGGTTTGGTTATGTAAGAGCAGACATTAAACCTGTTCTGCTATAAAACAAAACTGATCGTGTGATATACCCCACACAAATAGCCTTTGTATTAAGGGCAGTACAGTGGCGTATTGGTTAGCATGCCAACCTGTCAGCGCTGGCGAGCCAGGTTCAAATCCCATTGTGAGTGGCATGTACTACCCGTGTCCGCGTGGGTTTCCTTCTGGTTCTCCGATTTCCTCCAGTCCAAAAAAATGGATTCAAGGTAAATTCGCTGCTGTAAATTGCCCCTATATAGAATGTATCTGAGTGAGTGTGTGTCAAGAACTTTTTTCTCTAAATAAGCATAGGCCTGTCCCCTTGAATTGGACATCCACTGGATGGTCATGGGCCCGCCCCACCTCCGACCCTGGTATAAGATTATGTGGAAGATAAAGGATGGATGGAAAAATAAAATCCTGCAAATCCTCCCCATGTTTGATTCTCCACAGTGTGGAAGTGGGGTGGAGGAATAGGGAAACCCAGTAATACAGATCTGCTATGTGTTTTTGCAATATATTTTATTATTTTATAACTTTCTTATAGAGAAAGTCTTAGCACATCTTACATACAAGCTGATGAAACCAGAGCATGAAAGTGTAAAGCCTGCTGCCAATTAAATCATACAGAGACCACAGCCAGTAATTTCTTAGACACCATTATTCAGTTACACAAACAGTGTTTGAAGAGGAAGCAAAAAAGGTTGCTAAACAGTGCTTCATTGTTGATGTGGGAAACATTTGGTATCACTTAACTTCGTGAGGCTCGGTTTGCAAATATTCATGGATCTAAAACAAGACACTGAACTAACCAATCATTATCTATTAAACATCAGTTGAACATTTAGTAATGTATATTTTCTGTATGTTTAAAGTATTGGGTTTTAATCTTTTACATTTGCAATAGATAGAGATTTGCAATAATCAGTGTTTGTTTGATGCAGCTGGACAGTTTAAGCCAGGAACATTTCAGTCTCTTTGGAACAGTTCTTTGGCTGCCATGAGAAATCTGAATCTCAAAACCCTGTTCTGTCATCTTTTAGAGCTTAACTTTTTTGTTTCTTTTACACTACGTACGCACTGAAGGACGATGTCTTGTAGTTAATCAAGTCAGCAACACGTGTACGGAACAATGCCTGTTGTTCTTAAAAGCTCTTAGAGATTGAATGCTCAATGGAACTGAACACTATTAAATCTGACTTTGCACAAAGAAAGCAGATACATAGTTTATTCTATAATGTGGGTTCTCCATTCACACTCAAATGGAGCAGCACATTGAGTCCAAGTAGCTGCACCGCTCAAATAGCAATCCGCCAAAGTCAGAACACCACGTGGTTTCTTAAAGAGAAAGGGAAGTGATTGGTTTATTGCATGTTACGCCCAAAAGACACCAAAAAATAATTATTAGTGCCTGATCTTTTGCATACTTTGCACCATGTAAGCCATACTTTTTCCATCATTATGATAGCAAAGACTGAAACGCCCTAAATCAATCTGCGTGGTTACCGCCTAAAGATCATTACAATAGGGCCCAAAATGAGCATCCATGTCTTTTCCCAAATTGTGGTTGAATATTGCTGTTCATGATCCACTCAGGCCATCAGTTGTGATTTAGCGGCTGACGTGCTCTGTGCATAAAATGTTTAATCTTGTAAATGAAGTGACACAATGAGGTCATTTAATTATTGCTGTTTTAAAGTGGTTTATATGTTAATAACTACGGGGTGACGCAGCTCTCTCACAGATGGACTCCAAACGAAGGTTTAGTATTGGAAATAAATATGTTCATATTGAAATCTGTTGTTCTTTAATTGCCATCTGCTGCTGATATTCTTTCCTGTTTGATTTCATTTTTAGTTAAACATGAAATCATGAACACATATTTATTTTGTTTAGATCTATGATTTAAGCAGTATAATGTGGTCCCTTGATTTATGCATTCGAATTTGCTGATTTAGCAGATTGTACACAAGTGTTACTGTAATATTTCAAAAAGTACTACTTTCTGTTATGATGTATCACAATAAGAAAATATGTATTTGTTCTCCTAAATATTCCATCCATCTATTATATTTCACACATAATCCTATACAAGGGTCCCCAGTAGGGTTGTTTTCAGTCAGTGATGCTCCTGTGGTTTCTCTTCTAAGCTGGCAAGTACCTGAACACACCTCATTTAGAGACAACCACGCCCATCGTGGGATATGTAGTCACATGCAGCGTTGCTAATTAAAAGACACGAGTGGAAGGTGTGAAAATAGATTGTTGGTGGGGTGTACCATAGCAATGGGCGTCGTGAGTGAGAGATGGGGACCTAAGAGGTTTTTCTTTGTCTATTTTATTATCTTCTGCTTAATCCTATACTATGGACCAGTACTTAGCACTGCAATATATCCCACCTACAGTAAGAGAGTTTTCCCTCTTCAGTGCTGTTGCGGTTTTTAAAGCACAACTAAACTTTAAAAGTCATATCCCTGAGGCTGGAATTAACTGATGGTGGATGACCTGCTTATTGCTGCATTAGTTCTTTCCATTTTTCATAAAACAAAATGACAGCCATTGGCTTGTGGTATTGCACTAATGTGTTTTTCATAACAGTCAATCAACAGCATTTGTTTTTGAGATTTGTGGGAGAAAGAACAGACTTTTTTATAGCATGTTATTAATGACTTAGCTCCAAACTACTGCTTTGTGTACTCACCAGTTTAATGAATTAAAACATATGAAAACACAGATTCCTTAAATTCATCTCTTTATTAATATAAAAGTAGCCTATACACAATGTGTCCTGTCTATAAGATGACATATAATTAATAATTGAACCTGGTTGTGTAACATAGTGCAATTCAAGGCTTCAGTAAGTCCTTGATTCTTATATGAAGTCTTTTTTGAGGTCTTTATAAAACATGGTTTGGTGATTTTATTGTAAATGGACTTCAGTGATCTGCCCCGACCTCACTACCTCTTTACAGCTGTTTTATCGTCTATGGCAAACTTCCCAGTGACACACACAAAATCTACAAGTTAAGCCTTCCCCAAGGATCATACCCCAATACAACAGAGACGATTATAAATATGTTGCTCAACAGGCTTATAGAGGAATTATAGTATTGTGCTCATATAGATTTTACCTTTAAAAGGGTTTGATCCACCTCAGATCTAAAAACAGTGTAGTTTTATCAAGCTTGTATTTTATGTACTGTTATTTAATAATAAGCTATTAATACAAATTGTGTTATATAATATGTACAATTTACCCAGAGCATTGATGGATTTAAATTCTGGGCGGCACGGTGGTGCAGTAGTTTGCATGTCCTCTCTGCGCTGGGGATCCGGAATTGAATACCTATGTATCTGGAGTTACCATGTTTTCCATATTCCCTGTCTCATTCTCCGGGTTCAGATTTCCTCCCACAGTCCAAAAACATGATTTGAAGGTGAAGTGGCTGCTCTAAATTGCCCCTATAGTGTTTGTGTTTTGTGTTTGTGAGTGTGTGCTTAGCGATGGATTGGCACCCTGTGAATGTGTATTTGCCCCAACATGTAATGTTATCCCCTGGATTAGATTCATTTACTTAGCATGAATTTTTAGCAATTATAAATTTGCATTTATTAAGCAAATGATTTACAAGTATCTCAACTTACTGATTGAGGTAAGAACTCCCTGGAGCTATTGAGCGTTGAGGGTCTTGCTCAGGGACCTTCAATTGGTAAAGTCAGTGGACCTAGAATTTGACCTCACAACCTTCCAATTGTTAGCCCAACACACAAACCACCAAGCTACCACACCCTGTGCATGAGGAACTAGTCTGCGAGGATTAAGTGGAAGATGAGATGAGACAGATTTTAATTCTCCAGCTGATCAGTTGATTTATTCAATCTGGATTTTTTTAGATTTAAATCTTTTTTGTAAGTCAGTTTTCAAATTATTCACATTTTTCCAATCAATTTAATCTTTTAAATTTAATATAGTCTCACAAATATTGGATTGACAGTTCAGGGCAATTTGGTTAAGTAGATGGAAAACCACATGCTTCCATTACTGTTCTGTTAGTGTTTGAGAACTTGTGTGGGAAACAAGTATGATATGTATCAGTTACAGCAGTTGTTTAATAACTCAGGAAATAAGCTGGCACCAATGTTATTGCGTTCTGATGCTTCTGATGTTATCATTGCAGCCAATGCCCAGAAGTGCTGAAGGGTTGGCTCTAAAAGCATCCAGTGCTGTGTTTCATTCAGTGAGGTTAAGATGGAAACATAAAAATCACCCTTTACAAACAGTCTGTACTCTTTAGTAATGCATGTGCTCTGTACATAGTAACATCATTCCTGAAAACAGGTTTAGTTCCAACACCTCCTGCAACTTACATTTACATTACATCAGTTTGGACGGCATGGTGGCTTAGTAATTAGCATGTTCTCATCTCAGCGCTGAGGATCCAGGTTCGAATCCTGAGCTGGGTGGAGTTTCCATGTTCTCCTCTGGATGGGCATGCAGAACCCCCCCAACACTAGAGGATTAGACAGATGATAATTAAATATAACTATCAATGTTTAACCCACTTATAATTTGTGTACGTAGGATTTAACCCCAACCTTCATGTTGATAACCCAACACCCTAACCACTGAAGAACCACACACTCAATGTTAAACAGTTGTGTTTTCTTCATAGTAAAATGCATGATAATAATCAATAGTGTCGGCACCTCTGAGCATAACGCTTCAGCGTGTAGAAACCACACTACCGCTGGTTTTGCTCCAGGTTCACATCTATCCAAGAGCTGATTTTTATTTGACCACAGCTCGATTTTAAAGGGCAGTTGTAGTCATCCAAAACTTCAACATGACACTTTTTCTAGCTGTTGAAGTATTTAGTGGCACTCTGACAGTCTTATGTAAGTTCTGTGAGGTTGAAAACTGAATCTTGAATGCTGCACCATTAAGCAAAGCAAGTAAGAAAAATAAAAAGACCAGATGTTTTCTGCCATAGTTTAATCAGACTGGGCAACACAGGCCACTGACAGAAAACAATAGCCCTGTTATATTACATGGGCATGAACTATATAAATACATAGTCACTTCAATTAACATGTCTATTTTATTTAAAATATAATTAAGACATACCATGTGCAATAATCTGTGTGTCACCTGATTGACGGAGGCTATGATTTCTTATAACCACTTCAACAGAGCATCATTCTGACAACAAATGAGCATAAATTAATAGGGGATAAGGACGAGCCAAGATTCCCAACTTCTACGTAACCAAATTTAGAGAGCTAATAAAATTAATCTAAATCTTTGCATTAGGTGTCATTTAAATAATTCTTCATGGTTCCTTTATCAGTGGCTTCAAGGTGAATGGTGAATTGGCTGCTTTAATTTACCCCTATCACCCAATCTGTATGAGTGTGTGCTCAGTGATATATTGGGATCCTGTTCTGGATGTATGTATTTATACAGTAGTGTGGAACCTATGGTGACACAGAAAGAACATATCTGCTCAGGAATCAGATTCAGGATCTTCATGCTTTGATATAACAGTTATAACAACTATAATTAACCATATAATCACAATTTGGCCAAAAACATCATTTATCTTTCACTGAATCAGTGTTCATGTTAATTTAACCAATTTGATTTTTATTTGGCAGGTTTTGGAGTTCAAACATTTCCAGACCTTTTTCCAGCTTCTGTAACGAGCCACAGAAGTTCACTGCTGCAGTAGCAGAATAGAAATTCTCAGCTCCTATTAGACATGGTCAATTATTAGACAATGCCCATTGTGCTGGGGCAACCAGCAGCAGATTCAACACTCCAGCATGGGTCTCCCACACACCCTAGTGGAAATGTCTAGCAATCATATTACTGTAAAGATGGAGCAGTGTTGGAATACACACAATGACTGGAACAGTAATGGCACAATTACTGATTCCTCGGACCTTTATTTTGTTAACTCAACTTTTTAGGTCCAGCCTGTGGTACACTTATTAATGCATAAAAATGCTAACTAATTATCTCATCTTATTATCTTGCACTCAACCCTATACCAGGATAGGGGGAGTTCTCTATGTCCATCCAATTTAGATTGAAAATCCATGTTTTTGGACTTTGGACAGAAACCTGAACCTGGAGATCTCCACTGCAGGTGTTTGAGGTGATGTTCTGTAATGTAAACTTTTTATAAATGAATTAATTAATAAGCATTATGGGTGCTTGAGTAAAAGTAGCTATTCATTTCTTTACATCATTTTGTCGACACTTTTATGCAAAGTGAGTTACAGGTATTCCTACTTGATTGGTTGAGGTCAGATTTCAGGGTCAGGCAATATACAGCCCCCCTGTAGCAATAAGCCCAACACCCAAACTATAAAGCCTCTATGTCATGGTATTTAAAAGTATTTTCTTTTCCTTTTTTTTCTCAGCTGAATGGTTGTTAACACGAGCAGTTCTCCCATTCATGGTTTTAAATAGCTAAAGTCTCCAGTTTAGCACTTTAGATGTTACTTTTTGTCTGACCTTACTGGCCCAGCTCCAAAGAGGGGGAGGTCTGATCTGCTTCCTAAGAGTACAAACATATGGCTTAGGTCAGAATCAGGGGTTCCCATTGAAATAAACACAGGAAGCCCCGGCCCCAATCGGCCCCCTGTGTTAGCGAAACCTCTCCACGTTTAGCACGTTTGACACGTCAAGGCAGGTCTTCTCACCGGGTTCCATAGAGCCGTATAGTACTAACAAGAAACACATGGCAGTGCCTGGAAACGAGGTTCCCATAGTGCAGAAGTAAAGCGCTTAGCAATTTTCTTAGGACATACTTTTTTTATTGCCATTCACCCCATTCTAATTTGAAATTCAAAAAGGCTGAGCAGACTTGTTTTTGCACCGGGTGGTTATAGTTTGTGTACACACATCGTTCCAGCCATAATATTGGGCTAGCTCGGACCTCTGACACAGCACCTCAGATGAAAGGATGTCACAGGGCACTCCAAGCTGTCAATAAGAGGCCTGTAGTTTAAGGAAAAGTATTTTTCCTCCAGATTCCGGTCCCTGAGTAGGTAACCACTCTCAGGTAATTTTGTTCGACAAAAGTGGAGGATGTTAGAAAGTGGGAATAAATAAAGACTCGTTAGTTAAACACTGAGCTCTTTGTATTAAATTGAACTTAAAGAATAAACTGGACTTTTCCTTCTTAAGTTACACAAATGATTTCTACTTTTCTCTTTTTGGGAACGTGAACTTTTTATTTACAATTACAAAATTATGATATGAAATATATCCGAACATTCAAACGATTGCATGAAATGAACCTAAATAAATAAATTATAATAAATGTTTTGGAAAAATGACAGGAAAAATAGGGTCGTAGATATGACATTGGTTGGTGCATTATTCCTATCCCAGCAGTGTCACTGAGGTGTTTAAATGGAACTACAGCAGCACTGCTGCACTAAAACCCCCTCACCACATCAGTGTCACTGTAGAACTGATAATAAACAATCCACCACCCAAATGATACCTGTTCTGTGATGATCCTGACCAACAGAGAACCAACAGGGGACTAACAACAACAAAGAACACAAATGGACTACTGTCTGTAATTATAAAACTCTATTTATATGATAAGTGGAGAAAATGGATATTGGAGTAAGAAGGGGGCGTGTCCAAACTTTATATGTGTGT
>JAFMOD010000615.1:466285-541929 GCA_019802435.1 Corydoras maculifer | reverse complement strand
AACTCTATATTAATCGGCACATCTTTAAATGTGTGGGACTCCTTCTATAAATATATATCTTATCTCATTATCTTCACTTAATCCTCTATTAGGGCCACGAAAGGGGATCCCCATGTCCATTCAGTGAACATTTCGGGTGCTGGGCAGATACACCCAGGACAGGACACCAATTAATCGCTGGGCACATTCATCTATCCACTGTAATTATATTTGGGAAGCTGACACATCAGGATGTGAGATGGCTGTATTAAATATAGACCCGAATATTCTTTGCAAAATGTTATATCTGCTTTTAAGCTCGGTGTTATTGTGTTCCATTACCAGCTAATTAGACTTCACAAATTACCACCACATTCTAATCAGAACCTGTGGAATTCTTGCTAGATGCACACATGCATAAATTAAAAGTGCCCTTTTGTGCTCTCAAAAAAACTCTAATATTTTGGTCTTAACAAACCTCTACACTTAAAAACCCAGGACTGTGCTTCATAGCTAACACTAAATAGATAACAGATTATTTGCGAGTGTTTTCCATCTGTTCCTCACACAGTTTACACTCCGTTCAGTTTACAAACTTACACTGAGTTTTCTTATTTCATAATTACGGGTGGCATAATTACAACGGCAAGCTGTTGAACAGCCACAATTCCATCTGTTACCTAGGTAACACCAGAAATGTGCTATATGGAAAAAAAAATTAGGGATGTCTTCATAGTACTACCGGAGGATTTTGTATTGTGCCTGTGGGAGTTTCAGAAAAGCATTTGTAGAGTCTCTCGGTCTCTCACGCAAAAACACACTCACACAATATAGGGCAATTTAGAATACCCAATTCACCTTGAACACCACACTTGCTGTCCCACACAGGCTTACACATATAAATATAAAGTCAAGGTACTGAGACTCTTACATTATCTACAACGACGCTGAGCTAAGCTTTACATGACAAAGTGTGAGTTCCTGCTATTACATTAAATCAACACTGATTTGCATAAAGTCTAACTTCTGAGATGCTGATCCACCCATTTTCCATCATAATGCTTTCCTTTTGGACCGTGTATAAATGCTTTATTGCCTGTGAAACCCTGAGATGAGGCTGTAATATGGCCTGCAGGATCGATGGTAATTTGAGACAGCAGCCATCTGCACAGCGGTGGAAATCAACTGCATACTCGTACCGCAGCGCTCTACTTTTTAAGGTACTTGGGCATTAAGTATTTAAATTTGTCCTGTGGACTACATTTCTTAGGAAAATGCATCCCTCTCTGCTCCCTGTGTTGATTAGACAGCTTATGTTTCTGTTTATATTTTAGTTTAAATTTATAATTTATAAAATGTATATATTTTAGTTAAAATTTTTTCCATCTTAACTTTGGACCTGGGCAACACGGTGGCTTAGTGGTTAGCACATTCACCTCTCAGCACTAGGGATTCCTGGTTCTAATCCCTATCTGGGTGGAGTTTCTGCGTGAGTTTCCTCCGGGTTCTCCGGTTTCCTCCCACAGTCCAAAAGAATGGATCAATTCAATTGATTTTTTCAAAGTGCCCCATATAGAGTGTGTATGTGTGCGTGTATGTGTGAGTAAGCGTGTGCCCAACGATGGATTGGTGCCCTGTCCTGGGTGTCTGCCTAGCCCCCGAAACGTTCTCCCCTGGATGGGCCTGGGGAACCCCCCTGCGACCCTAATAGAGGATAAAGCGGAAGATAATGAATGAATGAATGATTGAATGAATGAATGAATGAACTTTTTACCTAGGGTTCTATTTTAGTGATCTTTAGCGAGCTGGGAACTGTGTACCATGCAGCTTGATTTAGGGCGTGTTAGTGTGGCTTTGCTCTAGCTATGACCGTACACTTCTGACAGACTACAAATGAGCAAAGGATCTACAGATTTGATCCACAATCAGTAAGTGGATGCATGCAGACCTGGGCAGATACTGCCCTCTGAGTGTATTCAGCTGTTCTGTGAGATACGCTGGGAGAAACGGAAGTGAAGGAATAGCTGGCGTGCTTTTGTAAAGCTGCGTCCACACAGCTGCTGTTGGGACTTACCAGCTGAAGCAGGTTAGAGATGTTTTTTTTTTATTTTGAGTTGAAGAACACAACGGTCACCACACAGACCTCAGTAAAGCCTGAGAATAAGTATTTTCCCTCTAGAACACATCCATCACCACGGATCCTTTAAAAAGATGTTTTTTTGTTCGTTCTTGAAATAGGGCATGTCATAAAGACCTACTTTCTTCTCCTTCGCTGTGGATCTCTGAGTCTCATCTTGCCTCTTCCTCACATTTTCGCAGTGGGTCCACAATCAATCTTCAGGGACCAGGCAGCTTGTTTGTGATCATATTTTATCTCTGCTCCTCTGCTTTGTCGTTTCCACGTTTACGCATGTGACTTTTCATCGGGTCCTCCAGTCTTCCCGTGTGCAGGTTGCTGTCCTCTGGGGGTCATTTAAAAAAAAATAGTTGCTACGTTTAAACATTAAATGTGTTACTGTCTATAAAAAAAAACTTTTCTCACGCTTTGCTATTTAACTTTATAAAAGTTGGACAGTTAAAGACAGTGTGTGTGATAGCTCTGGAAGTGGGGCTATTGCTCTGAAGGTTGTGGGTTAAAATCCCAGGTCTCTTTAATCCTTATTGCACCAGGGGTGCTGTATCAACCATGTGTTCTGAACCCAAGTATTAAGTTGGGGTACATGGATAAAAGCATCTGGTAAATGACTTAATATAATGCTGTATATCACACACTGGTCATTTTATAAGGTACAGACCACTGTCCACTAACCATATACCGTAAATTGATGTTCTGTTGTACATCTGTTTCTTTTCATATTTTGTTCATCCTATTTACTCTGTTCTCTTATGATCAGTATCCCCACAGAGCAGGTGTTATTAGGGTGGTGGATGATGGAAGGAGTGAACAGACACCTGTATGTTCTGATTGATTGAACTGTTCTCTGTCCAGCAGCACTGCTCTGCCTGATCCACTTGTACCAGAACAACACACACTAACACACCACCACCATGTCAGCAGCATCACTGCAGTAATCATTACATTTACCACCCTAATACCTTCTCTGTGGGGGTCCTGATCATCAGAGAACATGTAGATAGAGAGATATAATGAGATATGGGTATAGATGTGGATTACAGTCTATTTATAGGATCCGTAGAACTGGAAAAAAAAAAAAAACACAGACAGTAGGTGTAGAACTGAGGAGGTGGACCTAATGAAATAGACGGTGGGTGTATCCTGTGTAATCAACTGTATTGTCGTACTGCTGGTTAACCAGCAGGAGGAGCTCCAGCCACAGAGGAGCGCACAAAGAGAAGGCAAAAATAAATATATAAATTAAATTAAAAATGAATTTAAAAAAAAGAAAGACATGGCCCATGGTCATTTACAAGTCCTTGGACTTACTATCTATTTACTGTTGCACAAAAGCCCTATCACGTCTAATCTCAACCAATTTCCCTCTGCTACTTTGGCAGGAGTTCAAATGGAGTCCTGCTGAAAAGGAAAGGGCAAAGAAGTTGTGGTCATTTACAACCCCTGTTTCAAGTGGGGCATGAATGAAACTTCGAACTCCCCCCAAAAAGCAAACATTTCATCTCATGCGCTTGGGTATCAAACGGCTTGCCACGAGTCTCCATAGATCTTCAGCGAGCTGCTGGATCAAAGACGAGGATTGACAAGAATCTTTAAACAGTGCTGGGGAAGCAAAGGCTTCAAGATTGATGGGATTTGAATTGTAGCTTTTTGAATTTCAAACATAATCTCTGGTCTTTAATACTCACACCAGGGAGGATTAGCATCATTAGCAAAGAAAGAAAAGACATACATCCCAAAAGGGCTGCCTCCCTACTGTTCAGATGATGCTTTTGGTAAGCAATGGGCCACTGCTTAATATTAAATGCATGGACATCTTCGTGGCCTTAGACGACCTGTTCCCTGCTGCTCGATTTCACTGCAGAACAACAGCAGAGGGTGCTGTGTAGATCCACTGGATGGATCCAAAGTGAAAGCAGTGCACGTATATGTGCCTTTAGCACTTTTGTAGTTGTACAACAAAATGTTCTTTTTTTTTAGTGAAACAGCATGTCACTTCCCAGCATGTGGTCGTCACTGTTTATCACAGCTGCAGGTAGAACAGGGGAACATCTCAATCAGGTTTAGAAGAGATAGAACATAACATCATTTGTAAAGGTTCAGATACTTTATTAGTTATTCGAATCATAATAAATTAATAAACCAAATACAGAAAATTACGCTGTGTATTTTACCGCACAGCTAATATTCCTTAACAATTTCTTTTCTTTTTTACAAATAAGACTATTTAATGTGGGCTGCGTACAGGTCATTTGAGAGAAGTGGTTTAAGGAGCATAAGCCATCATTCTCACACATGAATCGTCCACCAAAGGGTCTGAACCCCATTGAGAATCTATGTGATGTCCTGGAGGAGACATGCATTGGTTCAAATCTCCATCATTAATTTAAGATGTTGGGGGGGGGGGGGGTATGAATGCAAAGGCAAAAACAAGACAAAAAATAAGCTTTAGTGACCGCTGAAGCTTTTGGAAAGCGAAAGTGTGCCATCATCAAATCGAAAGGCACTCCGATCAAATACCCAGCAATTGATTGACACCTTTACTGGGTGTGTCTAAGCCCGAAACGTTCTCCACTGTATGGGCATGGGTACCACCTCCCCCATGAGGATTAAGCATGAAATAATGAGATGAGATCCTTTAATATTTCTAAATCCCTTTTGCCTTCAGTAACAATAATATAAACTGTAGATGTTCATTTGAACATATCTATGTTTGTTATTTTTGTAATTTAATCTGTAAGCTTTTACAGTTCAAATGTTAATATTTGTCAAGCTAATGAAGCACCTTTTGAATATTAAATTAAATTTGAGAGAGAGAGAGAGAAATATAAACCTTGTTTATTGTGTGGAGCATTATGGGTAATGTCTATAGTCCTAGTTCTTGTCATGGGTGATTACCTCAGTGACAGAGTAACGGAGCTTGTTGATGATCTCTATTTAAGTGCTTATGTAGTGACTGTGTTTGTTCTGTTTAGTGTGTCGTTGCATTTAATTCTCCTTTGCTGATCACATGTCCTTCAGCTCAGAACATACAAACTGAAATAGTTCACAATCAAATTACACATTTGTTTTTTTCAATCAATTAATTGAGAATAAGGTCTGATCTTATCTCTTTATCTTTCACTTAATCCTCTACTAAGGTGGGGGTGGGGGTTGTCCCATGTCCATTCAGAGGAAAAAGTTTCAGGATGGGGGGCCAATCCATTGCTGGGCACACACACACACACACATTATATATATAGCGGTAATTTAGAGCAGCCAATTCACCTTGAATCCACGTTTTTGAACTGTGGGAAGAAACCGGACAACCCGGAGAAAACCTACGTGGCCACAAGAAGAATCTCCATCCAGATTCGGATTCAAACCTGGATCCCTAACGCTGGGAGGCGGACAAACCCCACCGTGTTGAGCTTGAATGTGGAGTCTGCAAATTTATGAACAGTTAGAAATAAAACCCTCAAATGATTATGTATTATTACTTTCTTTCCCCATGTGTAACTGCGGGAGTGGATTATTGTAGTTTTTTAATAAGCTCCAGTCAGTTTTCCATTCTGTAATCATTATTCTTTAATGCTACAGAAAATATTACTATTAATAAATACTATGACAACTCAAATACAATCAACCGACACATGTCACATGTCCCAGTGATCTGGCAACCAGATCTTATATCTTGTTAGGAAAACAGCTTTCTGATCTAATCTTCAAAAAGCTGCATCTGCAGGCATTGCTGTGAGGCATGAATGTCACGGCAAGCAGGGGGTGTTGGAGAAATGCTATCCCCCCTCCATACTGTGCCATATAAACTCTGACTTTGTTGGTGATCACAGAATAATGTTTAGTTTGCCCCTGACTTCCTTTCTTTGATGATAAAAAGTCATTGGAGCAATGATTGTTAGGAAAATGTTTTGTTCATTGAGCTATTTTACAGACAAATCAAGTATCGAATATTTTAAAATCAGTTCATCAAACTACAGTATGATCCAAAAGTTTGGACACACCTCCTTTTTGTTCTCCATGTTCTCAGTTCCTCTTAAAGTAAAGATGGACTTTGTAGTTTTACAATTCCAGACTGTAGTCTATCTGTTTGTGTTTTACAGGACATACTGTGTACGTCCCCTTTACTCTGTTCTAATGGTCAGGACCCCAATAGTATCACCACAGAGCAGGTACTATTTGGTGGGTGCAGAACTCGGAATCCACCACCCAAATGATACCTGTTCTGTTATAGTCCTGACCAATAGAGAACAGAGAACCAACCACGGACTAACGAACACAGATGGACCACAGTCTGTTATTGTAAAACTCTATATGGTAAGTTGTGAAAATAGATGGGGAAAGCGTTGTCCAAACTTTTGACTAGTACCATACACAGCAAAAACCATTTGGTGTATGTTTTTCCAGACAGTCGGGAATTGGCGTGTACATGTGGGGTGTGAAGGGTCTTCCACAAAGCAAAGCACTGAAGCACAAAGTTATATTTTTGTACTTGAGAGACCAGACTATGTTACTCCCAATGTACCCCCTCCCCCTGTGTACTGTCAAAAGCTTGTTACTGATTTGAAATGCAGTGGTGCATCTGTTTTCTAATCTACCAAAGTACTCCCATGCCCCCCCTCTGTCTTACTCGCTTGCTTCTTGTAACTGCCTGTAATAAATTTAAAATACAGATGCCTTCTTACACCACCTACATACTTTGTCCCGCCTCATTCCACCTGCCTTACCTTTTAAGACACAAAGGTAGATGTCTGACTTAAGCATTGGCAAATCGGCTGGCATCCATTAACCATGGAGTGTGGATTGTAAAACAGGCTGTAAGTAAACTGACGTTCTCTTTTAATCAATTCCCCTTTTCCCTCTGCAGTCTCTGTGTTCGGCGGGTCAGGTGGGTTAATGAGTTCTTTGCTGTGGATTTGTTCTGTAAATGAGTTTTCCTTAAGCGTACAGTATATGGTCCAAGATGGACTTCTTTCATTACAGTGTATGAAGCAGTTTTATTAATCCAAATTGCTAAATTGTATATTTACGACCCTTTATTAAGTAAATCAGCTTGGACCCCCCTGCTCCAAATTGACGTGATAGCATCGTCATCAGAATCAGTGATGTGAATCACTCGTTCAATTACTTTCCTTATGGCTCTATCAGATTGCGAGCTGCTGAATGTAGAGGTTACTGGATTGGTTGTCGTGTATAAAACAAAAAATTTTAAAGTTTAAGATGATTGGGGCTTTTTAATCTGGAGCAGTGAATATAAGGTGATGGACATGGTTTAATACTCAGGCAGCCTCCGTTTCCCATGACCATCCAGGAGCGAATGTTTAGGGTGCTGGGCATATATACACAGGACGGAACGCCAATCCATTGCCGCACCACTCACTCTCTCTCACACACACACACTATGTAGGGGCAATTTACATAGAGATAATTTAGAGCAGCCAATTCAACTTGAATTCATGTATTGGTACTGCAGGGAACCTGAGAATATGGGTTCTCCTAAGCCCCTCCACCTGCCTAAACGCATTGAGTTGCTGCTGTGCAATAGACTGATTACATGATTGTTCAGGTGAGGACATTTGTGCTAACTGTGCACTTTTGCATCAGCCATTTTTAATCCACTGACTTGTAGCTCAGTGGTTAAGTTTTAATAACATTATCACAGATTCTCAAAGCCGCTCATATAAACATGTCCGGTTCATTTTAAGGACGTAATCAAAGCAATGATTCTGTAAAGGGTTGTCTAAAATGTTAATGTTAGTCATGTAAATGCATTTAAAACAACCTGTTTTTGTGAGTAAAAAGCCAAAGGACAGATTATAATCAAACTGCTGTGGACTGATGTGAGTGCAGTGTTGAGTCAGAGCAAAAGAAAGAAGTCCTACAGTCCACAGTCCATTAATCTAAACAAGACAGAACCCTAAAGTTCCCTGAAGTGCTTTATTTTAGGACAAAAGAGCTTGTGGTTTGATGGTGGCCACCGATTTTGAATTATATTTTTAGCTGAGGCTTCACTAAAGCTGAATGTTATAGTTGTTCATAATGGATTAGTGGTTTGACCTTGCACCTCTCAGAGCTCGGGGTCCAGGTTCGGATCCCAATCCGAGTTTACATGTTCTCCATGTTTGTTTTCTAGGACTTTCTGAATCGGCACAGTTATGTTACAACACACATTAATGTTTAGATTTTTTTTTTTTAGGAAACATTACTAGCCACTTGGCTAAGTATTTTTTTATACTTGTTTAATGAGTTTTAAATAATAAATTAACAAAAAAAAAAAAATGCGCCGTTAGCATCATGTTTTAATAACTGCTGATAGTAGCATTACTCTGTATGTTTGTGGTGCAGTGGGTGGTGTTTTTTTTTTTTGCTGTCATTTTAATGGCATTTTGTTTTTTTTCTCCACATTCCTGTGTGGGTTTTTTTTTTCCCCCACAGTCCTTTGGTTTCCACTTCTCAAAGTGTGCGTAGGTCAGGTCACTGTACAGATTAAAGTGACTCACAGGTGTAAATGTGTGTTTGTGCTACCTGACTTGAATTGGTGAGCTTCCTTATGCAGCTTCCTTTCTGACCTACCACCCTAAGTATTCTCAATAGTTAGTTTCAGTACAGACACTCTAACTGTAATTGTACATGTATATGTATAGGTTTGTATTGCATTTATATAGTAAGTAAACCTCCATGTTATAAAATATGCTAATTGTTCAAAAAACAATTCATGCACAATGCTGAAAGGCTGCACACAATAAATTGTGATAATAAAGTAAATTAATCTGAGCTGCGTTCATTAGAACAAAATGATAACAATATGTTTATGACGGTAGAATTAGCTTCAGCGTTGTCTCTTTTTGATTTCACTGCAGAGCAGAGAGTTTAATTGTTTTCCTCTGACAGCATTGTGCACTGCTGACATGCGCCAAGCAATTTCTTAACATCATGTTTGTCTTGTATGGATGTATAAAATAAAGTTGACAGCAGTAAACAAGACAAATATGTAAACTGTATGTGAAAATGTAGGCTGCAGCTTCCTTCTGATGTGTAGCATAGTGCGTAGATGCTGTATTTTCCTGCACACAGACCAAAAAGATGGATTCAAGGTGAAATGGCTGCTACAAATTGGCTCTATGTACAGTAGTATGTGAGTCTGTGAGAGTAAGAGAATGACCAGGGATGGATTGGCATTCTGACCTTACAACCTGTGAATGTACACTATATGAGCAAAAGTATTGGGACACCCACAGTTCTTGAAAGCAGCAACACCGGACACTTTCTGAAGGCTTTCTGCAAGTTTTTGTAGTTTGTTTGTATCAAGTTACACTCATTCAGAGGAAAAATCGTAGCCTCAGACATTGATCTCCGACGAGAAGGCTTGGCTTGCAATCTCCATTCTGATTCATTCCAAATGTGTTCAATTAAATTGAGGTCAGTGTTCTGTGTGGGTCAATCAAGTTTCACATCACAATCACTAAACCATGTCTGTATGGACCCTGCTTTGTGGATTGCAGCACAGAAAAGACTCTACACAAACTAATTTCACAGTTAGAAGAATAGAACTGTCCAAAGAGCACGGCTAGGTTCTGTATTTCATAAACCAGGGCCAATGGGACTAAATTTAATAATTCAGAGGTAGCAAGGTGTCCCACCACATTTTGAGCATGATGTGTCACGACAATTGTACTATGTAGTGAATTTTGTTGAGGTAAAATTTGCTAATCTATTCTGCCAAAAGTGTTCACACACAGAGAAATTAGTCCTCCACATTTAAGCCATCCATGCAGTAAAACACACACACACACACACACACACACACATACACACACCAGAGTGGTGGGAAGCTTTGTATACGGCACCCGGGAAGCAATCAGGGTTAGGTGCCTTACCCAAGGGCACTGCAGCCAAAGTATTTGGTGTGACCGGAAATCGAACCAAAGACACAAGTCTCCGGTCACATCCAGTCTTGTTTTAAAATCGGCATAAAAGGTATTAAAGTAGAAAACATTAAAATAATGATTTATTAAACAAACAAAATTATTTCTAGGTAGCGCTCATGTTCCAAAATGTTGGGAAAAAATCTAGATTCTTGTTTCATGTTTTGCTCTCAGAGAAATATAGATTGTTTCAGGTTTTCACTCCTGAACCAGTTCAAAGCCTAGAATAGAACCCTCTGTACGTGCTGCTGCCTGTTCAACATTAGTTTTAAATAAAACATGCATAGGAAACTGAGCACCTACCGTGAATTATATCTTTACCCGATTTCTCTGTCAAAAACCTGAAAGATTTTTCTTTCTTGACTCCGACATCCGAACACAAGCCAATGGGGATGCAGGTGAATATGTTCCACACAGGATTAAAGTCATTCTGGAGGTACTGGGTGCATTTTTATTTGCTCATCGATATTAATGTTGACCTCCTGTCAACACACTGTTTGCAAAACAACCTTTACTGGACTGGTTTATAGGGATGCTGGAATAAGGCTGTAAACGAAATGCTTATTCTATACACCTCTGATGGGTTAGAAACTGGAAATGCAGTGCACGGCATGAGCTGTTTACAACATTCAAGTAAGCCTCCTCGGCTGTCATGACTAACTAACCTTTATTCTAACTCCACAGGGGCCTGAGTACAAATCCTGTATATTTCACTTCAGACGAAAATTCATAGTGATCAGTAATTCTCATCTCATTATCTTTTGCTTAATCCTATACTATAGTATAGGGGAGGGTGCCCGTGTGTGTGTGGGGGGGGGGGTCCCCAAGTCCAACCAAGGGCGAACATTTTGGCATTGGGCAGATTCACCCAGAACAGGGCGCCAATCTATTGGTGGGTGCCCACTCACTCACACAGACACACACATTATACAGTATAAGGGCAATTTACATAGGGGCAATTTAGAGCAGCCAATTTACCTTGATTGGGTTCCTCAGTGCTGAGAGATGGACATTCTAACCACTACTCTGTCTTATAGCATGCCATAGTCAAATTTTGCAAGTCACATTTTCCCTTGAATGACATGATATGACCTTTAGCTCAGGCTTTATGTTGTAATACATTGCAATCCTGTTAAACTAGTAGATAATCTCATAAATAAATAGGTGCACAGAACTCGTTAAGTCTACTGTAAATGAGGGCACTCACGGAGTAGAGCAGCAGTGGAGGCAAAAATGAAGACGACACTACATTACAGATAAGGTTTCTAGACCTATGCTGGAGTATTTCTTTTAGGACGTGGGTTGCTCTGATTAAAGATGTCTGCTAAATTTAATTAGGAATATTAGTAATATAATCTTATATTGTAATGATGTCTTATTTATAAGCAAAGCACTTGAACATTCAGCTGGAACTGAATGCAGGTGACTAAGCAAGTGTTAAGTTGTAGGGTTTAAAGATTCTGCTTCCGTGCCAGCTAGGGGTAGGTTAAGCATCACAAATAAACATTGATCCAGACAGCTGCTGGACACAGATGCCACTTTTGGCACTCAAAGGATACTGCATGTACGCTAAAACCAGCAATACAGATCCCGTAAACATGCTGATCAAAGATGATCAAGGATTGCATAAATGAAAACTTCAGACATTTAAGGTTTTTAAGAACAAGGTTCTTGAGAAACTGGGATAAAAACATGATCTCTAAAGGGTCTGAGGGGTTAAAAGTCTAAATGGTAAACTCACTTGAGCTATTTGATTAAATTCAATGCAAATGTATTTGCAATAGACTTGTAACAGGTACAAGGCAATGACATGCATCTAACCATTCATCCATACATTATCTACCGCTTTATCCTATATTAGGGTCGCAGGGGGGGTTCCCCATGCCCATCCAGGGGAGAACGTTTCGGGCGCTGGGCAGATACACCCAGGACAGGGTGCCAATCTATCACTGGGCACACACTCACGCACACATACACACTCTATATGGGGCAATTTGGAAAACTCAATTGACTTGATCCATGTTTTTGGACTGTGGGAGGAAACCGGAGAACCCGGAGGAAACCCACGCGGACACGGGGAGAACATGGAAACTCCACCCAGATGGGGATTCGAACCGGGAATCCCTAGTGCTGAGAGGCGAACGTGCTAACCACTAAACCACAGTGCCGCCCGATTCTAACCAGAGAGCACTAAGTAAGTGCATAATCTATAGCTTATATAGCATGTACAATATACAGTGGATCCTCTGTTTGCTAATCCTTCCACAAACAATCTGTAAAACCGAACTCCATGAAAACAGAGGCACTCATTTCTATTTAAGTCAACGTTAATCTTGTGCCAGAGACTTAAATACATATTAAACACATGGTTTAGAGAATAAACATATAGTGTATGATACTGGAAACAGAACAAAGATTTTATTCATACAATATTTAATATTTTTTATTAAAAAAAATATGAAACAGTAATGCAAATTAACATTTAATATAATTTATCGTGGATGGCGACTTTCCGTACATGCATCTTTATGGTGCTCTTATATTTTTAAAGCTTACCTTGTTTAACTTCTTAAGCACGTTTCTGCTCTTTGTCTTAAATGGGCTGCTGAATATAAAAATATTTTTGGTCCCATGATGAAGGTAAAAGTAAAGCGACAAATTTACCAAGGTGGCTTGGCAAAGGTAAACTTAACAGGGGCAATTAGATTTGTGCACATGTATATAGTATTTATAGAGATGGCAGCTGTATGGTTATAATATGCATGGTATACTGAAGCAATAAGGCACAAAAAGAAATTTATAACCAACAGGAATCGACTGGCTGTTTATATTCTGTGGTGGTTAACCATATAACATTTGAGCTTATAAGACCCCTGAAATAAAAAAAAAATGTGTCAAAAATCTTTGTAACTTTATTTAAAACTTTAAGACTTGATACTTATCTTCCCAGCACCCGAAACTTTCTACACTGGATGGGAATGTGAAGCCCCCTACGACCCTAGTATAAGATTAAGTGGAAGATAATTAGATGAGTTATAGTTAAGTTATTTAATTTTAAGTCAGGGCGGCACTGTGGTTTAGTGGTTAGCACGTTCGCCTCTCAGCGCTAGGGATTCCCGGTTCGAATCCCCATCTGGGTGGAGTTTCCATGTTCTCCCCTTGTCTGCGTGGGTTTCCTCCGGGTTCTCAGGTTTCCTCCCACAGTCCAAAAACATGGATCAAGTTAATTGAGTTCTACAAAAATTGCCCCATATAGAGTGTTTGAGTGAGTGAGTGTGTGCCCAGCGATGGATTTGCACCCTGTCCTGGTTCTATCTGCCCAGCGCCTGAGACGTTCTCCCCTGGATGGGCATGGGGAACCCCACCGCGACCCCAATAGAGGATAAAGCGGGAGATAACGAATGAATGAATGAATGAATTTTAAGTCATCAGCAAAACAAATAAACATTTGTCAAGGTGCCAGGCTGGTTCCTCTATGGCATCCCTGTGAATAATCAGTTCATTGTGTCTGATATGAAAAACATTTTCGATGATATCTGTCCCTTTGTGTTTTATTTTAAGCCGTAATGATACTGATGTGTGGGCTTCTACACTGCGACTTTTTCGTAGCGTAAGCAAATGGCCTTCACCCTCCTGAGAATCTCACTTGTGCGTCGGTGTGTCTGCATCATGCCTCACAGTACGGTCATACAAAACACACAAGCAGAGTTCATTTTTCATAGACTTTGGTCAATAAAAGTAGTTTTTAGTATGCAGCACGCAACCCACATGAACTTCCTCATGGTCTATACAGAAATCATCAAATAATCCATAGTTTTTTAATTATAAGCTCCATATTACTGCCCCCCAAATCAATGTCCTGCCTGAAACAGTGATTTAAAGCTCCGGCTTTATCACACAGAGTGCAAGCAGCACTGGCTTTTTAAGATATAACTGATTTTTCTTGACCACGGGTTTTATGCCAGGCTAAAAAACTTAAATTCTAAACGCCATCTGACTGCAACTGATAAATGTCTTATATAATCTATTATTCTACAAAAACCTACTCTGCTAAAACATATACATGCATTATCATGTTTGCTATCAGATTTCTGTTAATGAATCAGAACACAGCAGGTGGTCCAGTCATGAATCGACCAAGTTCCTCCTCACTGGCTTTTTCTAGCACTTATCCGGATGCGGCAGATCGTTTATGACGAATATTATCATTAATTTTCTTTAAATGATACATAGAAAATTGGCCATCCAACAAATGGTTGCAAGAAACAGGGCAATAACCTGTAATTGGTTGGATGTTGGAACAAAAAGGCTTTGAAAAACATGAATTTGGCAATTATTGCATTGAGCCTTGTAGCTTTGTCAAGCCTCATCTGGAAGTCTAATATTTTCTCCGTGTCCTATGGGAGCCCGACATGATTATGTAAAATTATTTCACTACGCCGATGGTTTAAAGCAGCTTGGTTTTATGAGTATTACATTTCACAGGTCCTGCTACAGTGTAGAGCAACCCACGGGTGCCACCTTCAGGATCTTAGATTTATACTTCTTATATTGGTTTGTGATTTTAATTGGGTCCAGAGAGGAAACTGAAAGGCATGCAAATCAGGAGTGCATGTGGAGAGAGAGAGAGAGAGGGCGGGAGAGAAAGAGTGAGAGATAAATAGTGAGAGAGAGCAAGAGAAATCGAGAAAGATCGTGAGAAAGTGAGAGACAGGAAACATGAAACATCAGTAACCTTGATCAACTATTTAGATTAAGTTATTTAAATCTTTACATGGCAGTGTGTTAGATCAGTATAGTGACTCCGGGACAGGAGAACTGAGGAAAATTTGTTAATGAACACGGGTTTCTGGTGTCTCCTAACAGCCGTATCTTTAATAAGTGCAAGCAAACATAATTAGCTGTTAGCTAATGCTATGTAATTAGCATTTTTCCTTACAGTGAACATAATACACCTTTATATACAATATTCTTGACTGTTACGGAGCTCAACGTGTCTTTTATGTGCACTATTAGTGTTCTATGTAGCTTGTTTAATTCCATATTCCAGTCACATGTTTTCCCGCAGCTGATTCTGTTTACCCTCCCTGATTAGCTTGTATATTTATTTGCCTGTGTTCTCATTTCAGCGGTGGGTCTTAAGTCTAGATTTCAGTTGTGTTTAGTTTGTCCTGTGTTGTACTTTTAGTTCTGTTGATTGATGTTCGTATTGCTTTGTGTCCTTTCTTCTGTGTCTGTCAGTTTATTTTCATTAGCATCAGAAAGGGTTCCAATTTCGCCAATTTTTAGGTGAGCCGTTAAACCAGCTTGCTTTAGGGCGTCTCAGTGTGTCTTTGCTATCGTAACGATGGGCAGAGTACGCCTTAGTGTCTGAAAAGCGCAAAGGGCATGTACTTATTCATTCATTATCTTCCGCTTTATCCTATATTAGGGTCGCGGTGGGGGGGGGGGGGGGTTCCATGCCCATCCAGGGGAGAACGTCTCGGGCGCTGGGCAGATACACTCAGGACAGGGCACCAATGTATCACTGGGTACTCACTCACACAGACAAACACACTCTATATGGGGCAATTTGGAGAATTCAATTGACTTGATCTATGTTTTTGGACTGTGGGAGGAAACTGGAGAACCCAGAGGAAACCCACACGGACATGGGGAGAACATGGAAACTTCACCCAGATGGGGATTCGAACCGGGAATCCCTAGTGCTGAGAGGAGAACGTGCTAACCACTAAGCCACTGTGCTGTTTTATGTTTTTCAAGTCATTTCCATCATTTCGAGATCGTCACGCCCATCGTGGTTGATATATTCACAAGCCGTGTTGCTATTTAAAAGATGAAGATGCAAGGTGTGAAAATAGACTGTTGGCGTGGTGTCAGATAGTAATGAGCTTCACAACATGCTTCACGAAGGGTGACCAGCAATAGTCAGACTTCTGCCCACACAGTTCAGATCCAGTACTGACTTTTTTTTTTTTAAAGAGAAGGTTCAATGAAAAAAAAACAAAATGAAGTGTCTTTGCAATAGAATTGCAAACTCAATGTTGGCATAAGAAAGTGAAGTGATGTTATTATTTCACCGCAAAACTTTTAACTACTTTTCTCTTTTCTTTATGGTTTAACGTTTTTTTTTTTTTTAGGTTCCGTGTTCTTTCTTTCTCTCACCTGCTGCAGCAGCTTTGACTGCACACACAAAAGAAGCTTTATTTGCCTGCTTTCCTTTGAAATTAATTGCACCAGTTTTGATGAGAACATTCATTTAACTAAATGGTTTTTGTTAGACGCATCGTATTGTTGATCGTTTTTCAAATGGTTTTCATTCTAAAGAATAAAAACAAAGCATGATAAATTAGCACTGTGTATGCAGTGATACAAAACAAGGTAATTATGCAAAACATTGACTTTCTGTTGACTAGTTAGCATTGTGCTTTTAATGTTGGGTCAAGTCCAGGAAATGTTTCTTTTATTTTGTTGCATAGCTAATATAGGTGCTCAGTGTTTGGGATTTAATTGTGTTGCCATACACTTCACCCCCTCCTCCACCAGATTTGGGGAGACATGTGCATCCATGATACATAATATAGCATTTCTGAAGCAGTAGTGGTTAAGGGCCAGGTTCAAGAACTTACACAACCTTCAGACTGACCATCCATTTGTCTGAATGAACACCTGAAGACGAAATAAACTCAAATGATTTACACACTGAATCTATAATCAGAAACAATCCCTTTCTTTTCTAAATGAATGCCTGACCTGTTTTATCACAATACAGATCACTTCATCTATAATAATTTCATGTTGTAGATGATGTATATAATGTCTTGAGGAGAGGATTGGTTCATATACGCACCAGGCCCGATTCTGTCAAGCCAGATAATAAGACTGATGGTATTTCTTTAACAACTTGGAGGCAAAAATGATCGGGTTATTGCATTAATTGCGTCGTTGCGATACACACTAACCATCATACTGCAATATGCACAGTTGTCAACTCGATCACTAAAAAAAAAAAAAAAAAAAAAAGCTGCTTCTGGATTGTATATGCTCTTGGGATTATATAAACATCCACAGGATCCTAAATAGTAAGTATGGTAAATGTGTGGTAATCGAATCAATGGTGTGGATTTATATATTTGTAAACTGCACAGAATGAAATAGAACTTCATCAGTACATAATGTTCATTGTTCTTCCCTCTGCGTTTTTACGAAGCAGATTGTTCTTGGTATTTCTTATAATTCATGGACTGAGAAATCTTGTATAAGTACAATAGGACAATAGATTTAGTTTGAGGGCAGAGACAGCTGTGATGTTCAGTGCATTATTGCATTGGATTGAGTCAGCTGTGCCTGAGAAAATAAATTAACTTTTAGGGTTGCAAGACTTGATCATTATACGCAGATTGTTTATACTAAGGATTTTTTCCACATAAGACCTGTAATAACTACAAGAGTCATGCAGAAACAGAAAATAGTTTTCACTAAATACACAGTCAGTGCTCTGCAGGTGTCTAAAATTTTAGTTATGGTTTTAACAAAATAATAAACAAATTATGCAATTCTAAAGTAACAAAGCAGAAATATGACCTTTAACCTGTCCAGTCCATACCATGAGTTCACTCAAGGTTTTTCAGTCCATCGAAAAAAAAAAAATAAAAAATGATTATTCAGTATTTCACTTGTTCTTATAATATTTATGATAGGGGCGGCACCATAAACCAGGTTTGAATCTCAATCTCTGTGTTTCCATGTTCTCCCAGTGTCCGTATGGATGCTCTTAAGGTCTCGGGTTTCGTCGCACAGTCCAATAACTTGGATTCAAGGTGATTGGCTGCTCTAAATTGGTCCCATCTAAATTGCCCCTATAATATGTGTTTAAGTGAATGTGTGCCCAGCAATAGACTATAGATTGGCATCCTAAACGTTCTCCTTTGGACCCCCGCCCCCATTATCTTTGATATCTTTGTTAGATGTTTAGCACGTGCACTCAGTGTGTACATCAGTGTCCATTAATGAAATGTTGCCCTGTCCTGGGTGTATCTGCTCAGCGCCAGAAAAGACCCCCCCCCCCAGCAGCCCTAGTTAAGAATACCACAATCACGCTGTGACAAAAGATGAGGATATATTTTTAAAAATTACTTTCTCTATGTCAGTGTTGGAGGTAATGAGGTAATATCTAAGCAGCTAACAAGCATTTAAAATACTTTTTAACAGTAATTTCCCCGTAATCCTGGGGAGTGCATCACTCAGATCTATTGATGTTTAATTAGCTTTTGAAAGCAAGTGATTTTATAAAACTTGTAAAATAAAAAACCTCCCTAATTAGAACCTGGGCTGTTTGCCTACGAAATGTGTCCAATGATACCGGAACAGAATCAGGACACATTTCCCTGTGTGTTGCCAGTAGAATAATGGAATTTCATTTCGTGCAGCTGATGCGGTTTGCCTGTGGGTTGCTTGTACAAAACCTGTTATAAGAGTTGAGATCGAGCTTTTTTGTGCAATTGGCAGAACAAATTGCATTCTGATCAACAGGAGAGGTGTGCAGAGACTGAATTCTTGGAACTGGGCCCTCCAGTAGTTATTGTAGCTATTATTCAGGAAGGAAAACTACCATTGAAACAATATATAGAGTATATATAAATATCCTCACTGACCAGGTTATTGGATACAACTCATTGTTTCCCCACTTATCGTATAGATGGAATTTGTAGTTCTACAATTCCATTCTGTAGTCCATCTGTTTCTCTACATACTTTTGTTAGGCCCCTTTACACTGTTCTCTGATGATCAGGACCATGGACAGAGCAGGTATTATTAGGGTGGCGGATGATTGTACGAGTTGTTCAGACTCCTGTATGTTCTGATTGGTGTACTGTTCTCTGTCCAGTAGCACTGCTGTGTCTGATCCACTCATGCAACCGCAACACACACTAACACACCACCAGCATGTCAGTGTCCTGCAGTACTAAGAATCATCCATCACCCAGTACCCCCTCTGTTAGGGTCCTGAGAATCAGAGAACATACTAAGGTGGACTAACAAATTATGTAGAGAAACAAATGGACTGCATACAAAATCTATCACACCAGGTGAAGCTGATAAATAACACTGTGTCTCAATTTCTCTTTAACTCAAGAGAAACAACTGTAATACAGTAGAAGTGGTATGCATGCCACACATGTTCCACAGTGTCTGTTACAAATACAGTTCCAGATTAGGTCTTGCTTGCTCTGGCCTCCTAATCTGATAAATTCAGTGTAAAACTGTTACTTTATATGCAGATCACCAACATATTAAATTCTGTCTGAGATCCCACTGCAGGTCTCCCACTCTATGAGATCCGTCCTAAAATCCAAGAGCAGTGTAATAACTTCTGTAACTTCTGGTAACTGCTCTATAAGTTCCATTTTCAGAATTTAGACCAGTTTAAAAGTTGTTTAAGACTTGCGTTTTTTTTTTTTTTAAAGTCAGGCAAGGAATCAGTCCTGTCAGAGCACATTACTGTCTAAGCACAGCGCTGCCATTAAGTCAACACACTCCGTCCTACTGCTGTCACATACGGGAGTCCTTTATACCAGGCTATAAAATAATGGTGGGAAAGGCCAGAGAGGGCAGGTGTAAAATGCTGCTCTGAGATTGAGGCTGGTTTCATGGAGTGGCATTTGATAAGCACACAGACCATAATATCACACAATGCCTGGTTGACACTAACTGTCCCCTTTATGACAGGCCTCGTTTTAGACACTGGTATTTTGTCTATTTTATGTCGTGCATTGTTATGAAATCCAGAAGTTAGATAAATGAGACTACAGTACTGGTGGTTTTTTAAAGAATCATATAAACTGAAGATAAGGAGAAGCAGTGTTCATTTAATGACAAATTAATGATATTAGGGAAGCTGTTTAATCAGAATCAGTTTTATTTGCCAAGTATGTTACACACACAAGGAATTTTGTTTCGGCATGATGGTGTCTCTCTTGTAAATTGCAATTTACTGTATTTACAATATACAATAAATAATAAAAAAACAAAATAACAAATTTGCTGTACAATATGATACATATGTATAAAATATAAAATATATATGGGAAGGTGCATTTATGTTGTGGTGAAGATTATAAGCTGTTTATAAGTGTGATGGCGTGAGGAAAGAAACTGTTCGAGTGTCTGGTTGTTTTAGTGTACAGTGATCTGTATCGTCTGCCAGACGGGAGGAGCTAAAATAAATAATAAATAAATTAAATACATACCGATTGTCAAAGCAACATGAATTTCTTTGTGTAATAATGTTTCTTTCATCCTAGTAGTGGTGGAGTGGTAGCTCAGTGGTTAGGGCATTGGGTTATCAATCTGAAGGTTGGGGGTTCAAATCCCAGGTCCACTGAAGTTACCAATATGGGTCCTTGAGCAAGACCCCTAACCCTCATTGCTCCAGGGATGCTGTGATTAACCCTGTGCTCACCTTGTAAGTCGCTTTGGATAAAAGCGTCCAATGAATGACCAAATGTAAATGCAAATGTAGTAATGGTTAGCATGTTTACCTCTTAGCACCAAGGATGCAGGTTTGAATCCCGATCTGGGTGGAGTTTTCATGTTCTCTCCGTGTCCGTGTGTGTTTCCTCTGGGTTTTCCCAGGTAAATTCAAGGTAAATTGCCTGCTCTAAATTGCCCCTATATTGTGTGTGTCCTGAGTAAATCTGCCCAGTGTCTGACACATTCTTCCCTGGAAGAGCATAACCCTACTATAGGATTAAGTGGAAGATGATTGATGAATGGATAAAGATTAACTATTTGTTAACGATAGCAAAGTCAGCAAAGATCTTTTTTTTTTCACATTTAGTTAAGGCCTCTTTATTAAGAAGATAATCACATCCACTTTCTATTGTTTGTACCTATTTCCATGTAATCATAAACTCATTAGTGGAAATCCTCCACCTGTCACCATGGGTTTAAGAAAAACACCACCAACGCATTGTATTTCACAGATTTAATTTTATTTGTCAAACCAAAGAGCAGCTCCACTGGTGGCAATGGCTTTTCTTTAAATACACTCAGATTCAACTAATCAGCTTGTTATTTGTATATTTTGCAGATTGCACTTAAAGTTTAACCGAACCATAATTAAAGGGGCACTACTAGTTTTTTCAAAGCATCAGATTGAGGAAAAAAAATGAAGTCCTTTTGCGATTCACAAAGATGTGTTTTTTTGTTGTTGTTGTTGTGTCCCATACATCTGCACTCTCCATGAACATTATAAAATAAAGAAAGGAAAAATAAACTAAGAAGAAACTGTGGTCTCACCAATGTTTCTGCTCTTTTAAAAGGTGCCTGTCGTGTCGAGCACCACCATGTCGTTTTTATTAGATTGTTTGCCCCCGATAGGTCTGTACAAAACTGTTACAATATAGACATGTCATTTTAACAGGAGACCTGTTAAGAGAGAACCGTACAGACAACATGAGACAAGGATCACCAGATCACCTCCATATAGATGTTAATACATGAGAATAAAAAAAAGATATGATGCCTAACAACATTCATCTGTTAGAAAAGGTATGTTTACTGTACATGATAGATATGTTTAGTGTCGTTGTATCATGAATACACATTCTTTATGTAGATTTATTTTTTTATATATATATTTATTTTACACCATTTCACATTTTCATGATCAACATCTGATGAGTCCCTAATTCCTTTTACTATTTTACACTGTTCACTGGCACTTTCCCTTTTCTGTAAAGGGCTGTTACTCCTCTTTAAGCGTACATGGACAATATAAGATTTGATTTAATAGATTAAATTCAGATTTATGGCAAATAGACAAACAAAAAGTGTAATCCAATGTAAATCCTGGATTAATCTGTTTGCCTTTTGATATGACCTGTAAATCGATAATTTACATTTACTTTGTTTCTATGGGGAAAAAGATGAGAGGTTAAAACTAAGGCTTATACTGAAACACAAAGTAATTCATTAGAATGATTTGGATTTGTTTTTAAAGAGTGATTCATTACCTGAAACCTGAGGATTCTACATTCATGGAACAGATTAGTCTCACAGAGCAACAAACAAGGTGTATATGTATATATGAACATTGTTTAAAATGTAATGTCCCACATTTTTATCTCTGAATATTTTCATTCAACATAGTTGCAATCTGATGACAATATTAATGAACGTTTTTACCAGACAACATTTTCACATTTAACTGTAGAGTCTCACACCAACAAGAAATAAGTGCATGTGTTCTCTGGTGGTATCAGCTCTTTGCCACCTCACCATGTTTTCACTGCATGAATTACACTCTCACCATCTTCAGAGTCCACCCCTTAACAGCATCTTTAAGAGGCCAAAAGAGATGAAAGTCTGAAGGGTCAGATCTGGGCTGTATGGTGAAGGCAAGACTGTCCAACCTAGTGTGAGATGTCCATTTTGACTATTAACTACAGCTTTGGCAACCATTGCAATAGTTAGATTATATACATGAGCAAACATCTGATTATCCAGCATTTGGGTGCGCACTGCTTTTTTTTATGGCTGAGAAAAAAAATGTCAGGCATTACATTTTCAACAATATATATATATATATATATATATATATATATATATATATATATATATATATATATATATATATATATATATAAGACCAAAACTCTAACAATAGCATGGATTCTTATATAGCAGGATATAATAGTTCTGGCAGTTGCGAAATCAATATAAATATATATCAAATAAATAAAATGGATTTTAAGAGAGCATTTATTTGGGTTTAAAGTACTTTATCATGCTGTTCAGATTTGATGTCGATGGAGCTCAAAATGTTTTTCAATTGAGAACTGTCATTAGACATGTAATCTAGTTCAGTTCCTCTTGCTATCTTGCAAGTTCTTGTCCCCTACAACATCAGCTCTAAAGTGAACTTTTAAAGAACCCAGTTTTAGCTTATTGTATATACACAGAGTCAGCACTTTATTGAAACCTGTACATTTACTTCATGTACTTTATCAGCTGATTGTGTGACAGTGGTATGAAGTCAATAACATCCCAGATCCTAGACCTTAACTGTCATTATTCCAGGGGTTGTATCTCGGCTGACCCTGTGTTCTCACCATCACGTCGGGATAATTGTAAGTCGCTTTGGACAAAAGCATCTGACCAAATGATAGGTGATAAATGTCATCGCAGTGATTTTCTGTGATTACTGATGTCACATGGTGGTTGATTTGAGTTAATTATATAGATTTTATATATAACCTCTGGAATTTTCATGCACAACAGTCTCAATGGTTGCCACCGTATAGTAAGAAAGTACATTTTTATTCTCTAGAGATACAGAGATTGTCACTGGGGTGATGCCAGGTGAAATAATTTTATGAATTTAGTAGCAAAGGTGCCCCTTTTTGGTCGTCAAAAGTATATACGGTTATGTTGAGGTTCAATAAATATAATAAAACTATGGGGTAAATAAGTATAGATTGCATCTTGGTGGACAGAAGTTGACTTCTGTTATAGTTTTCTTTCTTGGTTGACAGTAACTGATATAACCACTGAGCTGATCATATCAGAATGCCTGTCATACCGCGAGGCTTTTGTGAGAGCAAAAGGAACTACACAGTATTTTATAGTGTGCTTAATAAAGTGCTCAGAAGAAGTTTTAGTTGCTTTTTCACAACACTGTTGATAAGAGAATATTAAGTCTCCCATGGCAATGCACCCAAATTAAAACACAATATAGCTTGTGTTATTTTAGACGACAGACTTTTTAAAACCTCTATATCACATTTTATTAAAAAGAAATCTATTTTGCTCTGTGTCCCTCTCTCCCTCATCACTCTCCATGCTTTCTTTCCTCTTGCCCGCCATCGTTCCCCTTCTCTTGTCCCCCATCCCTTTTCCTGTCCTGTCTCTCTCTCTCTCTCTCTCACTCATTCACTCGTATTCTCTCTTTCTCCTAAATCTAAAGGTGTAGTCAGATCTTTAAAGTGCACCTTCCGGTTGGATATGAAGGTACAACCCAAGGACATAACTGTTTGAATATCTTAATGTCTGACATCAAATGCCATACTGAGCCCTATTCAGAAGGGATTAGTTTTACATTCAACTCTGCAGAAATGGATTTTTTTGACAGGTTTCATCTTCTAGACTCCAGATTTGGTCCTTCATTCTACTGTTACTGTGATTTTCAATGGACTTAATGCTAGTACCATCAATTATGCCTGCAAAGTAAATGCAATGTAAATGTGTAGACCATCAGTGAAAATGTTTTGTCTAAATGTTGACGTGGTTTGGTTCCTAAATCTCTAATCTGGTGTCATTTGATCGCAGAAATGAACACAAAGCAATTAAAGCCTTATGTAAGACTTGAGTATTTACAATACCAGTCCTTTAAACAGTGCAATTATAATAATAAAAATAAAAATAATAATGTTAATAATAATAATAATAATAATAATAATAATAATAAATCTGGCTTTATTGCCATCTAAATGCACATTTTTATCACAGGGGACGTTAAAAGTTATTGCACAAGTCACCCTGAGAAACTAATCCCATGTGGATAGGGCTTTTAATCATTTTTTTTATATTGTGCACAAAGCACTGGAAATAAAAAAAAATAAATATATAAACTCAATAAATACTGTAATATTGAGTGCTTTCAAAATAATGTTTTTGTCCAAGACAGTGAAAGTGAATAATAAAGGAAAAGCTGAATTACTGCATTTTAATAAAATAAAAAAAGAGAGAAACCTGATAGTAAAAAAACTAATTTCAAGCTGCAGGCAGAAGCACCTCTCACAAGTTTACTACCAAAAACTCAGAGCTATATAAAATTATTATCCTTTTGAAAGTTAAAATTTATTTAGCTCCTCTGTCAAGTGGACAAACTTCACAACTTTTGTATAGTGGATTAATTTTTTGGAAATGTAAGCGAAACCAAATCTAAATGATCAACATGTTTTTTAATGTATAGGAAGATAAATGCTTATAAATTCTAATATGATTTATGCATCATGCAGTTATTATTTAGTTTTACACATAATACAAGACCGTAGTTTTCTCTTAGACAGTGCTGTATGAAGTGATGTAACCTGATAAAGAAATAAAGTAAACTGACAAACATAAATAAGTGGTACTTTAAGCCTCTCCTCCTCTATTGTGTGATCAGTTAGTTGTTGATAGTTGATGAAATGCCGTACATCCTATTTTTAGTACTGTTTTGAAAGTGATATTCTACAGTGGTTGACATGCCACCGCTTTAACCACAATGAAATAAACCCAAGCCCAAAGCCATAAGCCCAGCGAAAGTGACTTGTATACACTATAAACATAGCAAACAATCCAACGAAGGACACTAAGCATCGAAAATTAACAAGACATACAGAATGGATAGGAATTTACTGTACAAAGCATAAAACTCCAGCATCCCTCATCAATCCTCCCTCATCCCCCCAAAAAAACTCATTTCGTTTTAGTTTTTCCCTTTTTTTTTGAAATTTCGAGAAAAATTCATCGGAAACTGAGACTCTATACAGCTCGAGCAAAGTTCATATCGACTCTGAATTTGGTACCAAAGTGGACCAAAAGAAGGAAAAAGAAGAAAAAAGGATGGGTGGGGTGGGGGGTTTAATCTTCCTCCGTGCATCCAAGTAATTCTGCACGCAGAGTGATCCTGCCATACCATGACCATGGAAGGATCCGGATGAAACGGGCATAGATGGGGGGATCGATGACATTTTTCCGGTGTGTATCATTATCAAAGTTTCCTTGAAAGACCTGCGAAAGAGAGAAGGGACACAAAGTTAAACATCTGATTGATCTTACTTTTTTGAGCGTTTTTGTATGAGGAGGTGAAAGCAGAATAATATTAAAGACAAGACATGTTTTGATTTGCTTTGTCATTTGATGTGATGTCATGGATCTTTAATACATTCAGACAGAAGGTTGTAGAGGTCTTTAAAGTGGTTTTAAGCTATAATTACCAGCCAATTTATGAGCTAATAATTAAATAATTATTCAGCCAATCACATGGCAGCAATGCATTTAGACCTGCTGCTGAAATTTTATCCACATATCAAAATTATATTTACATTTGGTCATTTAGCAAATGCTTTTATTCAAAGCAACTTACAAGGTGAGCACAGGGTTAATCACAACATCCCTGGAGCAATGAGGGTTAAGGGTCTTGCTCAAGGACCCACACTGGTAACTTCAGTGGACCTGGAATTTGAACCCCCAACCTTCTGATTGAGAGCCCAACACCCTAACCACTGAGCTACCATGCCCGGTATATGGTAAAATGGTATATAAATAGTGATTCAGGTCACTCTAAACTCAACATAACTCATTATAACAGCAGTGGCAGGCCATCAGAACCTTTTCTGCCTAAAATATCTGATGTTAATTATATTTTGTCCATGAATATTAATTAAATAATTCCAAATTATCTGTCCTCTTCCTTTCATAGAATTTTTCTCGTTATAATACATCGAGATGTGTATTGTCTTATTAAACATTTAACCAATCACATTTCAGCATCATTTGTTGTAGTTGAGGCTTTCACTATCAGTTTTGCAGCCTAGTAGCATAAAATAATTGATCGAATAGCTTCTTCAAGCAATCAGATTTTAAGTTGGTGACACCTCTACCAGGTGTATGTTAAGTCATTGTATTTACATGCTTTGATTGGATTGTCATAGGAAAATGTCAGCAAATTAAAATTAAGAAATACGACTCAACTTTCAGCAGTAGCTTCGATGGCAATAAATAAGACAAAATAAATAAGACATAATCAAACTAATAGAAATCTTTTTGAGGTAAAAAATGAGAATGGATTCTGTGTACAAATAATCAGGATTTAATCAGGATTTTTGGTGAGTGTTATTTTTCCAAATAATATAGCAATTTTATGAGGTTATTGTTCATTGTTATTTTTCTGTAAAGCAATTGCTCTTTAGATTGCATTTACATAATAAGTTGGTTCTTAAAGACATGGAATAGTTATTGATAGGTGGATTGATTCAGAAAGAGGATTACTGAAGGCCAGTGAAAGTGAGGAAGATCCTTAAACCCAACAACATGTACGATTTAAAGTGGTCTAACAGAGAGAAAATATCTAGTAGACATGTCTTGTAATTTCAAAGGAGAATGTCCAGACCATCTGTTACACTGAAGAATAGATAAAACAAAAATCTCTAAACACTTGACATGTCAAACCAAAAAGCAGATGGGACACAGAAGCAGTAGAGTAGAGATGGGTGCCCCTCCTGTCAAATACAACCAAGACAACAAATTGCACAGGCGTCCCAATAATTGTGGCAATGGGACATTAAATAAATGCAATGCAGTTCTTATGAGTCTTGCTTACTGCTGCAAACTTCACATGGTGCTTCACATGGTGCACATCAGTATTTAGTATAAATGATAAGATTCATTCTGCGGGGGCACGGTGGCTAGTGGTTAGTAGGTCCGCCTTAGTTCTTAAGGATGTCTATATCTGTATCTAATAAAGTGAGTGGTAAGTGTGTTTGAACATCAACAAACCATTCCCCTGCCATGGCATTCTGTGGTCTGAAGAGGAAAATAATTACAATAATGTCCTGAATGAAGTTTTTCCACAGCAACTCGGCACACGGGTTAAAAGTTCAGAGCGCTAAAAGCAAAAAAGGAAACATTAATAATGAATTGTGGGTGGATAAAAAATATTTTAATGGGCTTCAAAGGTGTGAACATGGAGTTCATCAACAGTATGAATAAAATACTGTAGCCCTGGTGATTCCTCACTAAATAATGCAGCACTTATTAAACACCTGGGTCAAAATCACCAAACATGTAACCTGCACTGTAGTTTTCATTTCACACTTAGAAGCAACACCGCAGCGGGAACCACTGTACCATAATTATGTTGTCTGGTGAGCTATCAAGAAACATTCCTCTAAATTGCCTCTATATAGTGTGTGTGTGTCTGTCTGT
This sequence comes from Corydoras maculifer, assembly GCA_019802435.1. NCBI lineage: Eukaryota > Metazoa > Chordata > Actinopteri > Siluriformes > Callichthyidae > Corydoras > Corydoras maculifer. Next base: position 513,918 of record JAFMOD010000615.1, on the reverse strand, counting down.
CTGTCTGTGTGGGTGGGTGGGTGTGCTTAGCGATTGATTGGCACCCTGTCCTGTGTGTATTTGCCCAGCGCCTGAAATGTTCTCCATTGGATGGTCATGGAGAACCCCACCGCCAATCTAGTCCCCTATTCCCAATTCCTAATCCATCTATCCATTATCTTCTGCTTAATCCTCTACTAGGGTTGCAAAAAGTTCATTGATGGGAGAGAATTTTGTGCGCTGTGTGGATACACCCAGAACAGGGCGCCAGTCCATCACTGGGCACACATTCACACACTATATAGGGGCAATTCATAGCAGCCAATTCACTTTGAATCCATGTTTTTATGTGGGGGAAAAAAACAGAGAACCCAGAGGAAACAGACACAGAGAGAACATGGAAACTGAAATCGAACCTAGATCCCCAGCACTGAGAATCAGATGTGCAAACTACTAAGCCACCAATCACCCAAATAAAATGTTTGTTACTTTTATATTCATTACTAGGCTAAAGTTTGGACACGCCCCCTTCTTGTGCCATTGTTTTTTTTTTCGTCCACTTACCGTAGCGATGGACTGTGTAGTTTTACATTTACAGATTACAGTTATTTATTTAGCCAGATTAAATCTACTACCATAAAATAGTTGATATAATTGTGAGCTAAAACAAACGGTTGTATAATTAGACATATAATGATATAAAGCAGAATCTATAAACTGATGACAGCCTGAAAAGAACCCAGACCCAGCTATCAGTCTAATTATAATTCTAATATTTCTTTAGAGATTATACGTCAGGTCAAACATACCTGCTGGCACCATATTTTTATATAAAAGGTCAAGTCAGAATACATAAATGAACAAATCGTAAAATATTAATCGGACCAAGACAGAGAACTGCGATGTGTTGCATGCTTCATGGTTAATTACACATCTAAATGTGCATTAGACTATAATGTGGGACATCAGATGAGGTTCAGGCTTTCTGAGATTAAATCAGTTTAATTATGACAATTTAGGCCTGAGGTAATAGGATCATCAATTGAAAGTAAAAGCAAATTGACCTCATGCCTCATTTATAAAGACTAATTCAAAATGAAGATGTAAAATTGTTTTTCTACAAACCATTTGTGAACTGTGGGCATCAGCAACAAACTGTTCCCAGATCATTCATTTGTTGCTTTTTTTTATCGATTGTGGTTCTCATTAGAATCATGTGGGCAGCACTGTGTGTCGAATTTAGACCTGAAGGCCTTTTTAAATATCTAAAAATGGATAAACACAACAATAAGAGGAGCCCATTTAGGCAATAAGCAAAGTTGTTATTGTGTTATAATGGTACGAGACAGTCGGGTGGATCGTTACACAAAATGTTTTTTGCACTTGTTGTGTGCCGTTTACACAAAACTGATGTCCAGAATTATTTTCTTATTACTGAATTTCCAGAAAGTGGTGGGGTAAATGCATCATATTGTCAAAATGGAGCGAGCTACAGCAGAACCAGCCGGAGGGGCAGAGAATGTGGATATTACAAGCCCATGGTTTCTATACATATCTCTATCAGACCTACACTTCTTACTCTCTCACTTTTGAATGATTAATACTTAATGGACCAAAAATGGCCCATAATGTCTGCTCATCAAATGCAGCATGTTTAATTATTTATATGCAGTATTAGTCAAAAATTAGGACACACCACCTTTTTGCTTCATGGTCTATTTTCTCCATTTATCATAGATTGTAGTTCTAAAATTATATACTGTAAAGTCCATCTCTTTGGTAAGTGGAACTGATAACATGGTTAAAATAATGTGTTCTGCTTCCCAACATGCGCCACATTTCTCTTTGTTCTATCCCGGTCTTTGTGAGTCTCTTATTGGTTCTATCCTGTGGCTTCATACAGTCTGCTCAACTTACAGTTGTTGTGGTAAAGGTCACATTTCAGTGCATGGACCTCAGTTTGTTTGGGTTGCAAGCTTTTTATTAAGCTTACTATAGGCTGTAAAAAGAATAGCTCTGATTTTCTTCTGCATTTATTCTCATGGTCCGCTGCAGAGAAGAGATGTGCTTTCTGGGTTTAAACAGCATTCAGAATGAATGTGCTCCAGATTAGCCTTTCTGCTCCTCAGCTGGTGGAACCACAGCGACATTTGCGTGCGCTTTCATTATGTGCGTTGTATACGGGTCCTAGTGGCAAAATATTATATGCATTTTACTTCGTTTTAGTAGTTTAAAGGTCTGATTCCGTTCTGCTATAATTCAGCTTTTGTGCATAAAAACATAAACACTTGGTCCTACACTGGTGGACACATAATGTAAGATGAAAACATACTTGTAACTATATTGTGTTTAATGGAATTTGGGACAGCAGGTGGGGGACAAGCATAGGGGTTTGGGGATTTGTCTATTTTAGAATATAGGTTCATAAAAGTTTCATAGCTGACCCTGCGTTCTCCAAACTTCTGTCATGCTATTAGAATGAAACGCGGCAGTGTGTGCGCACATTCCCAATAAAGACATGTTTTTACATCTTCTGCAGTATGATGTTTACCTCAAATATGAACAGCAGCTTTTTAAAGCAGCTGCTTATTAATTCATTATTTTCCGCTTTATCCTATATTAGGGTTGTGGGGGGGGGGTTCCCCATGCCCATCCAGGGGAGAACGTTTCGGGTGCTGGGCAGATACACTTAGGACAGGGTGCCAATCTATCACTGGGCACACACTCACTCACACAAACACACTCTATATGGGGCAATTTGGAGAACTCAATTGACTTGATCCATGTGTTTGGACTGTGGGAGGAAACAGGAGGACCTGGAGAACACAGAGGAAACCCACGCGGACACGGGGAGAACATGGAAACTCCACCCAGATGGGGATTTGAACTGGGAATCGCTAGTGCTGAGAGGAGAACGTGCTAAACCACTTAGCCACCGTGCCGCCCAAGCAGCTACTTAGTTTTGGATATTCGTTATTTTAAGAACAATTTGTACAAAGGGCAGCATAGTAGTTAGCACGCCCGTCTCTCAGCGATGCTGATCCAGGTTTAAAAATCAAACCTGGTGTGGAGTTTGGGTGAAGTTTCCATGTTCTCTCTGTGTGTGTGGGTTTTCTCTGGGTTCTACTACCTTCAGTAATATATAACATTAGCAAAATCATTAATGTAACTGTTTGGACACATGACTGGATTCTATATGGAAGCATCCCACATTTTACCGTTAAATAATCATCTATAAAAGTTTACCAAGCTGACGTTATCACACCTCACTCAGGCCAGAACCCTCAAAACCTTGAGATACTATGTCAGATTTAACAACCTTTAACTCTCTGTGGTGTTTAGAAGGAGGGATTATATGAAGAAGACTCGATTTATGGCCGAAGGCAACAATAACCAATGGGATCTTGTTATTGTCATCTTGTTTAGTGGCCTTTTTACCAGACTATTTAGATACTGAATACATCTTTGCAAAAAGCTGTCGTTCCCAATCTTGGCTTTATGAATGCTAAGAGGCTTAGTGCCGCCAGACGTGAGATTGCCTTAAGTAAGTTTACAGAGTGTACTGAGGATTAGAGGGACTCCCAATTTTGCTATTTAAGGCAGGGAACTTGTTACTGGGACTAGATAACACGTCGCTAAGCAGCACTTCATGGCCTCTTCAAGGTGTAATTGCACTCATTGCATAAACATATTTCCACAGAGGTTCCACCATATGTTGCTAAAGCAAAATCCCAGCACTATTCCACGCAATGAGAGGAAGAGGATGAGGGGTAATTCAGTGTGAAAACAATTCTAGAATAGACACAGTGAGAGAATCACAGTCTAGCAGTGAAAGTTCTAAAAATGTTCTGAAGTAAAATCTGCTAAAAATCTTATTTACCATTTTTGCAACACTTTCCATGATCTGGTGTTCGTAATGCATTCTAAGTGCTTTTATAAAGCTTAATAAGGTATTTATAATGCTTTATACTTGCTATATTTATCACAGGGCTTTATGACATAAATTGGCATAATGCATTAACTAAACTTTGAATTCTTTGGATTTTACGATATTCTTCCTTAATACAAGATAATTTTGTATGATAAACAAATTTAAGCGCTAATAATTGTTTAAGAGTGCTTATAAGCTCTTTTTGGCGGCACGGTGGCTTAGTGGTTAGCACGTTCGCCTCTCAGCGCTAGGGATTCCCGGTTCGAGTCCCCATCTGGGTGGAGTTTCCATGTTCTCCCCGTGTCTGCGTGGGTTTCCTCCGGGTTCTCCGGTTTCCTCCCACAGTCCAAAAACATGGAACAAGTTAATTGAATTCTCAAAAAAATTGCCCCCTACAGAGTGTGTCTGTGTGAGTGAGTGTGTGCCCAGCGATGGATTGGCGCCCTGTCCTGGGTCTATCTGCCCAGCGCCCGAGACGTTCTCCCCTGGATGGGCATGGGGAACCCCACCGCGACCCTAATAGAGGATAAGCGGGAGATAATGAATGAATGAATGAGCTCTTTTTAGGCTTTCGGTAAAATGTTGTAGTTTAACACAAGAAGTACCTTTTTGAGGCACTTTTCAATGCGAACAAAGGTTTATTACCAGCATTCTGATTCTGACTATGACCTGCTTTATAAAGCCTTATGAATGTGTGTATAATGCATTATGAATACTGGATTTATAAAAAGTGTTACCAAGTTGGATAACAATAAGCGGTAATGCTTTATAACACATGACACAATGCACATTTTAACTGTTCGTTATCGTATTGGAGAGACCAAGTCTGTGGCTCTTGCTCTGGGTTTGTAGTGAACCCTCTGTAGTTATAAAGTGTGTCTCCATATAGTATACTTGTTGTGCTCAGTGCTGAGCATACGGTATGGCAGAGGCTTAGTTTTCATGTCCATGAGGCTTAATGAAATGAATTTGGACGAGGAATACACTCATATTTTATAATTAAAAAATGAATAAAAGTTTCAGGTGTTCACTGATTTCATTCACATGCATCTGCTCCTTCAGCCAGTCAGTATGTCATCCTGTCATAGAGTCCCACACACCGTCAACCCCACTCACATCACCTGGTCCCCCAAGGACCAGTGCTGTGTCATCGGAGATGCGTTTTAACGGCGTACAGTGAAGCTAATGACTATAATCTCCATACAGTTAACAGCTGCCTACAAGGGCAGTAGAGCAAAACAACCTGGCACGGAGTTGTAGGAGAGCACGATGGCAGGCGCAGGGAGACACAGATGGTAAGCAGAGGAGAGCAACATGCCACGCTGCTTCTGTTTTGTATGTACTTTATGCCAAGGATTGACAAGAGGAAATTCCCATGACCCTTTTCTGTAGGGCGGTAGCATGGTACAAACCCAGATATACGTTTTGGTAAATATAATTCATAGGGCTTGTTGTCACTTTCAGCTCGTAGGTTTAATTCTGGTGTATTTATTAAGTGATTATAGTTTGTGCTACCATTATTTAATTAAGCAAAGGAACAAAATAGTAGCATCTCATCTCATTATCTTCTGCTCAGTCACAATACAATACTAGGGTCGCAGATACATCCAAGACAGAGCACTAATCCATCACTGAGCACACACTCAGTCTCACACACAGTATATTTAGATAATTTAGAAGGGCCAATTAACCTTAAATCCATGTTTTTGGAATGTGGGAGAACTCAGTGGAAACCCACGCTGACACTGGGACAACATGGTAACCACCCAGATTGGGATTCGAAACTGAATCCCCAGTGCTGAGAGGTGGACGTGCTAACCATTACACCATCGTGGAGCCTGTGTGTAGAGTTTATATGAGGAAAAGTTCTAGGAGTAAATCCAGAGTAAGTAACAGACGCTTGTTAGGTCTTTAAGTGACAGATTTTTTTCTTTTATGTGGCAGTTGACTCCTGTGAAGCTACACATGTTGGAGTAATTACCAAGCTCTAATTTGCCAACATGGGCCAATTATGTTAATCATCAAATCATTATGTAAATAAGAGAATGGAGTGTTTGTGCTGCTGCCAGTTTCCTGAAACACGTCAAAAATATGAGCGAGTGAAGATTAGATCTGTAATCAGGTCATATGTTCCCTCTCATCTCTGCATGTACAGTACCTCTCATCAGTTCCCATTAACCCGTAACCTTAAAACAATGTCCTCTTAAAACGTTGGATTTGTTATTCTAAAGAAAATAAAAGAAAGAAAACCCGAGTTAAATGGTATTACATCGGAAAATTGCTATTAAATGTCCACCGCCTGCTACCAGCCCGTTTAACTACAAATTCAATTACCAAGTTTATAAAGTACACAGTCTTTAATTTGCTAATTCTGTCTTCAATAAAAAAGTTATAAGAAGTTAAGTGTTTGTAATGAAAAAAAATCTTGATTACATTACGTAAATATAAATGACTTTTAGTTGATTGCTTTCAGCAAATAAACAAAGTAGGAACGAATTAAAGGAAAGGGTTTGTGTAAAATTGTTCTGCAACCACAATGTTAAATGCAAAGTTTCTCACAGTTCTGGCGGAACGTGAACGTGACTGGTTTGTAAGTGGTACATTCATTAAAGGTTTCATTGGTTTCCTGCTTCAGTCCAAAAAACATAGATGAAGGTAAAGTGAATGCTCCAAATTGCCTTATATAGAGTGTTTGTTTTTTTTTTAAGCGGGATTAAGCAGAAGATGATGGATGGACAGATGGACCTTGAATCCATAATTTTGGACTGTGGCAGGAAACCCACAGTCCAAGGAGTCCAGGAAGAACATGGAAACTCCACCCAGATTGGGATTTGAAGTTTCTGAAGCTCACCAATTAGATTTTTGGTCTCACTGGTGCTATGGCTGAAGTGCCCTTGGGCAATGCACCTAACCCCAGTTGGTCCACTGGATGCCATCTATAAGGCTGCCCACTGTGTGTGTTTCACTGCACTGGGTTAAATGTGGAGAACTGATTTCTCTGTGTGTAAACACTGTAGGCAAAATAGATCACTTACCTTTAGTGGAGATTTAATTCCATGTTGAAAAAAACCCACATTTTATTAAATGTGCTAGTTAAGGTGGCTGCATTTTCATTTTAATGAGTTCTTTTTAAATTTTTGGTGTTGGCTAAACTTGATGAAGCAGTGTATTTCAGGGCTGGTTAAAGCCTTTAATGAGACTGCAGTGTTGTACAGTTCACATTAGCAGAGCTGAGTTAGTCTCAGGTCCTGCAGCTGAATAACAACTTACAGAGAGTCATCATCTACATCGAGGGCAAAAGGTAAAGCAAAGCCCCTTCTCTCACTGAGTCCACCACATACGATTCAGATCGGATTGTTGAATTACATCATGAAGCTGAAGCGATGAATAGTATAAGGCAGTCGTGCTGCAGCGGGTCATCAGGGAAACAGTCTGAGGTGTCACCTGCAGTATCATTAGAACTCAGCGGTGCCACTATTTTCTTGCTGTGATAAAAAGTAACGGCAGAAAGAGAACAGTTGGGTTTGAGGAACTTCTGTTGTTCGGTTTACTTTATGTTCCTAACAGTATTTTCTGAAAGCAGCAGCAATCTAAGGTTGTTGGGAATGTGCTCAGGGTTGAATGAACTGAATTATTTACATTTGTTTTTTAGACTTTAAGGAATCAGTGTTGCACCAGCAGATACGTGAAAGAAACATATTTCTGTTTAAAGCAGGAATGTGCACCAGTTTGTTTTACAAAATAATCAATCACAGTATTAACCTGTCTCAGTAAAATGAGATACTACTAAACATGCAAACAGTGGAACCTCTGTTTTTCTCAACTTTGGATTTCGTCTGCGTGCTCACGTGATGTGTGCACAAATCTCATTGTCTTGAACTATTTTTCACTGGTTTTGTTGCTGAACAAATGCAAATTTTCCCTTGTGGGATAATAAAAGTTTATCTGTTCTTATCTCATCTCATTTTATATGTTACTTTTATAAGTGAAAGTCAAATTAACGCTTCACCTTTAGCTCTATCATGAAACAAAAAAGAAATTACCAGATTGGCCGCATGTACGAAAACTTGCCATCCACTGTAAGTTCCAAAGGACGCGATAAAGAATAATAATGTAACGAAAGGCATTAATGCTTTTTTTTAAAAAAATGTTATTATTAATTTTGATTAAAAACAGATAGATGGTGGAAAATATGAATTATGTTCTGTTAAATCTTAAATGTTCGTTTAAATTACTCTTTTATATTCATTTTTTATAAAATAATTGAGTTATTTTCAGTCATTGTGGGTATCCTTTACTGCAGAAGCAGATTCAGAGGCGGAGCCACAAAGGCATTGGCCCTAGATAAGATCTAATTGCCTGATTTTCACATTCATTTTGATTTCATTCTCCTTGAAAATGATTTCGAACCGCTTTTCTCACTATATTCCAGCTGCAGCGCACATGTGCAGTTTGGGTCCGTGAGAAAGACCAACAATGAGGATTCTATAACACATATTGGAACAATTATATTGATAAAAAAAAGAACAAATCATATGACAATTGTATGGTCAGAAACCAGGCATACAACAGTATCTGCTCTACATCTGCTCTAAAAAGCAGTATCATGCACTTTCCGCAGTTTTATGATTTAAAGCCGGTAATATTTTAAATAAGACACAGTGGTCCATCTCAGTGGGGATGCAGCTGATTCCACTGCTGCACATCAGTTCTATCTTATTTATTTTATTCACTTATTTACTTTTGCAAATCACAATGCCATTATTATAAATATGTTTTATAAGCAGTTGTACATGAGATCATGGTCATGCATTTAGTCCTGACTCTATGCTCAAAATGAACTGAATTGAAAGTGCTTTTATGTTATTACTCCACTTATTCAACCCGGCACATGTTTCTGCACGATAAACCACGCTTTCTTCCTGTAATCTATTTTATACTTAAAGAAATTCATACATGATTCATTAAAAGCGAGTAAAAAAGGAGCCTACTTCTTAAAATCAGCAAGCAGTGTTTCAGCTAATAACTCCCATTCTGTTTGCTATTCTGTAAAGCTGTTATACGCTATAAAGAAAATCTATTAGACTAATAACAGGCCTGTAAGAGTTTATCTATATGAAGTGATGTCATGTTTATCCAGATTGCATCCTGATGAGATTTTAATTCCAAACTACTATTAGAAATCCAACAGCAGTCCAATAGTGTTTCATATCATCTCATCTCACCATCGTATACTCAATTCTGTATTGGCATGGGTTGGGGGGGTGGCACGGGGTGGGTTCTAAGGAAGAAACCTTGTGAGGACCAAGGCTCATTGGGGGACATCTCCTCCTTTAGCCTCTGGGCCGAGTTAACAGTGTGGGACGGTGAGGTACAGATTGGAAATATAATTATATAAAGTTTTATTAAAAATAGACAAACAGATTCAGTTCTGACATAAAGTGATTCTGTGAGAATGAAGAAAAGTGTACAAGCTTAAAGAAAACATTAAAATGGCAACCGCGCAAGTAGGGTTCGCATGGGGAATTCTCAGACCGGGACAGTTACATAACTGACCTCGTCTGTCAGGTGGGCGGCAAGACAGGGGAATATTGCGGCATCTTCCTGCACATTTACCAGTTTAAAGAGAACATTATCTCGGAGGTTGTGCAAATAACAGACAGCTTTTTATAGGTAATTGAGGAATAACTGGTGGCTATGACTCACTTTGGGTGGTGGAGGATGAAGCAGTGAGAGGAGGAGGAGGAGGAAATACCTTCTTTTACCAAATTATACAAATATATAAAACGTACCATAGAACTAAAGGTTATTAGAGAACAGGGGTGTGCTCTGCAAAGAGCATCGAGTTCTTTTGTTCTCACAGAAAAACAAAAAGATTTTAATCTGAATTTAATGACTGAACTGCATGTTTGTCTATTAACGACTCAACATTTTGGGTGGCATGGGTCTGTAGTGGTTAGCATGTTCATCTCTCAACAATGGGGATCCAGGTTTGAATCCTTATCTGGGTGGAGTTTCCATGCTCTCCCCTTGTTGGTGTTGGTTTGCTAAGCATTCTACGGTTTCTTCCCACAGTCCAAAAATGTGAATTTGTAGCTCTAAATCACCCCTATATAGTGTGTGTGTGTGTGTTTGTGTGTGCCCAGCAATAGATTGGCACCTTGTCCTGGGTTGATCTGCCCACTACCCGAAAAGTTCTCTCAGGATAAGCATAGGGAATGGGAAGCCTCTATGGATGCATTCAACATTGTTGTCCTACACTGTTAAGAAGGTTCCCTCACCGAGCCTTGGTCCTCACAAGGCTTTTTGCTTTTTAACCTAAAAACAAATACCTAGGAGCTTATCCCCGCCATTGTCGCTTCAGCTTGCTCTTTGGGTTTTCGGCTCAGAAAACTGTAAATCCGCTTTGAAACAATGCACGATTGTAAAACGCGCTATATAAATAAATGATCTATCTCCATGTTTCAAAGCTTTATGCAGAGAAGATGAATCCTTTAATGCATGAGGCCTGCAGCAAACTCTGTATAAGGAGAGATTAAAAACGATATGGTGACACTCTAACTAATTAAAGTCAGTTTTATTAGACCTATGGCGATCCCACTTTTCCCTCATGATGTAGCCATACTCCAGAAAGATGCATGTTGCAAGATTAATTTAATAAAGTCAGGCCAATTCATCATTTACCGGCTTAAACAACATTACGGAAGCCATTATGGGACGTTCTCGAATGCAGACTATGAAGTGGATCTCCACACCCGTCATCCCTCAGAGAAATTAAACGACTTTCGTTTTGAAGAATGCCCCAACATCTTACTGTAATCCACTCAGGACCTGCACGGAGCACACAAGATTAAAGCTGGGAACTGAGGGTGGCCCACAACTGTACCAGCGTCGTGATTTATAACATTTATAACCTGGCTTAAATTCCTTCAACTGAAATCTCAGTGTATTTAAAGCAAAGTGAATTTACATTTCTAGTCCTATATGATTCCTCTTTAGTCCAGAGGCTGCAGACATAAAACAAGCCCATGTGAAAAGAGCCATGGGTGTTTTTGACATTTCTTTTACTTCATAAAGACCCCTATTATTCTGGGCTTGTCAGGGCACTGGCTTGCTTCCAGTCCCCAAAACTGCTAATACTCATCCACTTCCCAACAGAGTTTCTGCTGCTGCGAGCCTCACCAGTGGCCCAGATTCAGGGCATTCAGCTATTTGTATAAAATCTGTGGTCCTTTTTACACTGCTTTTGAAAGATGACATGTTCTAGAGGAGAAATTGATGAATAACCAGTGCTGCGGTATTAATAAGACAGACCTTCCATGTAGTTGAAAGTCTACAAAGAACAAATGCATTAAAAGAAACCCTTTTTTAATATAAAAGTCATTTGATACTCTGTAAGTATTTTCATTTTCACACTTTATAAATGAATCTTTCAAATGGATCCATTAATTTAAGCTAGCTACTTTTCTGTTTCTGGTATTATGGCCAAAGGAGCTTTTTAATTTCAGTTTTGTTAAGCAAGTGTGTTAAATGGCTCTTTATTTCTCCAAATAACAATTTGAACCAGCGTGACATGGACAGCTTAATAATGTAATAAAGTGTACACTACCAGTCAAACATGTGGACATGGTACTGTAAGTGTGCTGTTTTTGTGCAATAGTCTTTGTAGGCATGTCGGCCATGTACAATTTTTAACATCATGTAACACTTGTGTTAAAAAGGGATTTGAAATGAATGATCAATTGGTAATGATGTCATTGCATGGCAAAATACATTTGAAATTAATGTTGTGCAGAAACCCTTACATAGTTTAGGTAATTATGGGTTAAAACATGCATTGATGTTATTGGTTATAATTATTAAGACATCAAAAGGCCCTGCCAAATAAAATCTTAGGCAACAGCGCTGGCGTTGGGTTATGATGAGTGTGAGGCAGCTAGAACAAAGGTGTGGAACTTTTTGGAAGTGTAAATGAGAACACTGGCTCTGACCGATTGGAATCTTACCTTAATGCAAAAGAGAGGAAAAGGAGTGAAAAAAAGCGTGGTGTGCTGGTGAGTGCACAGAGGATTGAGATAAGATGTGTTGGCGTAAGGGGCAGGAGTGTGGAAAGTCTTCAGCCTTTTATCTAAAGACGATTTGGCAAGAAACTGGACTGTGTGTTACTTTTAACATTCTTCAAAGAAAAGGAAACTAGTGCACCTTAGGTAGTAAAGGACATACAAGGTCGCATCCCACCCTCCAAAAAACACCATATTATGAACTAAAAATTTAACAAGCCACATATATAGCTGTAATCATCATCATCATTATCATCAGAGACAAGGAATTATGAAAAGTTTTTCTGATAAAACCCGATTCCTAAACCATTCATCCAATTATTCATCCAAATCATTATCTTCTGCTTAATCCCCTACTTGGATTGCAGGGTGTTCCCCCATGCCCATCCAGGGGAGAACGTTTTAGGTGCTTTGCAGATACCCCCAGGACAGGGAGCTGAGTCTCACACAGACACACACACACACAAACACACATTATATAGAAGCAATTTAGCGTTCATTTAACCTTGAATCCATGTTTTTGGATTGTGGGAGGAAACCAGAGAACCCAGAGGAAACCCACGTGGACACAGAGAGATTATGGAAACTCTACACAGAATGGGATTTGAACCTGGAGCACTGAGAGGTGGACCACTAAGCCACCATGCTGTCCCGATTTTCAAACCTCCCAAGTTTAGAGTGAAGAAAGAAAACATTTAAAAAAGGAAAATCATAATGAACTTACCTTGTCCTTCTTCTGTTTTTCATCCTGATAAACATGCCATCTCTCTCCATCATTGCTAAATGCGACCTTATAGGACCCCACAAACTGCACATGACCGAAGTCCTTAGCACCCTGGGTAATGATCCCTGTGATTTTGGTTGGCAGGCGCATGTCCACCTAAGAGAAAAGAAAGACAAGTGAATAAGTAACTGGCGGTTACCAGAAAGAGTGATTGCTGCTTTCTCCCTAAGGAGTACGCAAGCTTGGGTTTAATTGCCCGTAAGGTCTTGTGAAGATACTGTAAATTCATTTACAAGGAGAATGAGAGACCTCTGCTTCAATTATTTACAGCACACTGAACAAAGAAGGACTTCCAGCACTCAGCGAATCTGAAGAAGCCTTCTGGGCGAATAGTTCAGCGTCATTATTGTTCATTTGCACGAAATGCTATGTAAGCATGTTACTGTCTTTGTGGACAGTTTGAGGACTTAAAAGACATTAACTCCAAACTTAAATCAGCTTTGCTTTGTTCGAATATAAAACACTGTGGTGTCTTTGTGGTTATACAGAATGGAGCTCAAAAACATAGCATTGAAATCAAATGAGCATGTAGAGTACTAGTCATAAGTTAGGACACGCCCACTTCTATTGTCTATTTCCTCCACTTACTATATAGATGAACTATATTGTATGACTATATAGTCCATCTGTGTTCTTTGTTGTTGTTAGTCCTCTGTTGGTTCTCTGTTCTTTATTGGTCAGGACCATAGCAGAACAAGTATTATTTGGGTGGTGGAATGTGATCAGTGATGTGGTGAGGGGGTTTTAGTGCAGCAGTGCTGCTGTAGTTCCATTTAAACACCTCAGTGACACTGCTGGGATAGGAATAATGCACCAACCAAATAATCACTGCTCTGTGGTGATACTATTGGGGTTCTGAACATTAGAGTAAAGAGGATGTACACTGTATGTACTGTAGAACACAAACAGATGAATTACAGGCTGGATTTGGAGAACTTACTGGGAATATGGAGAGCAAAAAAGGCGTCCAATATTTAAGTAGTTTAATCTAAACTAAATCTCTGCTGGCTGATGGTTTTTGGAGATGTAGTTACTGTGAAGGAACTTGTTCTACAATCATGCAGATATAAGAAGACAAACAGTTTCCTCTATGGAAAATGAAAAGAATAAACAGAGCCGTAGAGGGAATCCGCAATTCTCAACTCTATTTTTTTTTACTTTTCCAGATCTGCACATTTTAACATCCTTCTGGCGTCAACACACCTAATTAAACCAAATTTGGCTGATGAGTTGTTTATAGATTACGAAAAAGACACTAAGTAAAATAGACATAGCTGATGACTTGCACAGATGGTGCCTGTGGCACCGCAGCAGAATATTTATTGTTTTTCAGATGTTTCCAACTCAAATTTAGAAGAACACTTAACTACAACGTGGCCTCACTGGCCACTTTATTAGAATCATCAACAATCCCTCGTTTCTCATTAATGAAGGCTGCTTATGCGAACCAAGTTTTGATATCTGATTAAAATAGCTGTGCATTCCTCACGTCTAAAGCCCTTGTTTAATCTTCCAGCCGGCACCTGCTTTGCAGTCTGATGCAGCCACCTCTGAATGCTCATAGCAGTCTCTACGCTGTGCCAGCTGTGAGAGACTATACCACCTTTATTCCCCAGTCCCCTCTCCTCATTCTTCACTATGTTGCCTATTCCATATTCTTGTGTTTCCTGCCAACAAATTTGTCTTTTGCCACTCGGGATGATGAAGTAGAAATCTTCAAACTCTTTTCTAAGATTGCAGCTTTTGGAGTTTGGCTTTATGGAGCGAGATTTTTGAGGCACGAGGAGGGAGTTAAGGGAAAACACAGTGATGCAGGAAATAAGGCTGCATATGACCATGTGACTGGGTTTTATACGTCATGCATATGAATGCTGAAAGAATTCTGATAACACTTTTTATGAATCCATATTCAAAATGCATTATAAGTGCACTCATTAGGCTTTACAAAGCATTTATAATGCTTCATAACATGTTTCATAAGCCTCCGTGCATGTGCAAAAATGTATATAATCACAGTCATGACATTTTATAACAAGACATACAGCTTTATAACACAAATTGTTATAATGCATTATAATATAAGCTTTTATAAGACATTATGTAATACAGTCGCATTTATAAGCACTTTTAAAGTAATTATCAAACAAGAAATTTAATAAACACAAATGTTATAAAGCTTTATGACAGTTTTATGACATTTATGTACAATAAAAGACATATAATTAATAATAATTACAATTACATTATAAATAATTTATGCATGCAGAAAATTAATATATTTATAATACATTATGAACACCAAATTCATAGAAAGTGTTTCTTTTCTTTCTAGGCTTCGCGAGGCTAATTGCTGATATTCCAAGTTCTCGCTTCGTCTAAAGGAGGCCATTTTTTATAGTTCATTTGATCAGCATACTTTTTTGCTGGGTAAACATAATTATAAGAGTATTTCCTAATGAGCCATTAGCCTCATCACCTGATAAACATGGATTAGTTATCACAATGTGCTTTCAGAACGCAGGAATGAAGGCAGCTGAGAATGGTTTGTCGATGGAGATACCGTATCCCATTAACCACGAAACATTTAAGCCAAATTGCATGTTCCAAATTTAAAAGAACCTCATGCAAACCACTGAGGCCACGCAGGCTGACCGCAGGCTGACCTGTCTATAAAATATACTTTCATATTTATAACTAAATGATCTACAAGCCATTCACTGCTATTCGACGGAATTTCCCATTTTATTGCCACATTCTGATATTATTCATAGCTTTAAGGCGAGAACACTTGACTGAATTTGGAAAACAGTAATGATGACCAAAGGGATGAGATGCTGCCACAGGCAGGAGCTGTATTTTCCGGCTGTTAATGTGCCAAGTCAAACATCAGGGAGCTAATAGGAAGAGTAAAACCAAGACATGGAAATCTTCAATCATGTCTTCCACTGTAGTAAAGCTCTGTACTAAAGATCACCGAGCAGCATCCGTATCAGAGAGAATACACTGATGCCGCTAAGCAGAAAAGATAAAAGAAAAGACGCACTTTACAAGTAATGGAATAAATGATTCCTTTTGTTCGAACCCGTTCATTTGCACCATTTGGGATGGCTGTAGCTTTACAAGGGCAGTAACGCCGTCCGATAATGGAATTTGTTATTGTATTCAATATGACTGGACAAAGCATCACGCGCCGCCTTCCAATTCGTTTAGCAAGACAAGATGACTGCAGGCAGCATCCCCATTGATTCCTCCACACAGCGGGGATAAAGAATGATAAAAAGCTGCTGCACCTGCAAGTGAAAAAGGCATCACAAAGCAGCTCTGACACTGTGGCACGCAGCCATTTAAAATGTTGTCCAATTATTAACACCGCCACAGAAATCACAAAATCTCAAATATTAGCAGTTCCTTTGAGTAAATGACGTTTAACATGCCGCGCAGTCATGAACGCTGTTATGTCTAACAGGTTGATGTGCTGAATCTGACATTTAATCAGAAGCCTTTCCAGTTTGAATGAGCTTATTTGCCAGAGTTAAATTTCCACTCGTACCCCATTACACAAATTCTCTTTGTAATTTTTTTTCAGTTGGGGTGCTCTCTTGTTGCTGGTTTTTCTTGTTCACCTAAATTATAAGACTTCCTGATCGAAACAAACACCTTTCTTTTTGGTGTTAAATCACAGGGAATCAATCAAACAGAAATCGGGTTAATTACCAACTCAGTCATCCGTTTTTGTAACCTTATAAGATACAAATTGCCACACAGGTGGGTGTGGCGGCATGGTGGTGCAGTGGTTAGCACGTCCACCTCTCAGAGCTGGGGATCCAGGATCGAATCCCAATGCAGGGAGTGGTAGCTCAGTGGTCAGGGCATTGTGCTATCAATCTGAAGGTTGGCGGTTCAAATCCCAGGTCCACTAAAGTTACCAGTGTGGGTCCTTGAGCAAGGCCCTTAACCCTCATTGCTCCAGGGATGTTGTGATTAACCCTGTGCTCACCTTGTAAGTCACTTTGGATAAAAGCGTCCAATAAATGACAAAATGTAAATGTAATCTGGGTGGAGTTTCTGTGTTCTCCCCAGCAGCTCCAGGAGGTGCTATTGTACATGTGATTGTAAATGCGTTTCTTTACTGGTAATGGATTTTTAAGGTAGATCCCTGCAGATCAAATAATATATAATGTATAATATATAAATAACTAATTCATATACTATGGATATATTTTTAGAGGTCTGCACCGTGAACCATGGATGAAACAAGTGGCAAAGCTGAGAAAATGAACTATTAAACAGAATACTATATACTCGTAACTAATTCGAAGTGAACCACCGTGCTCTGTTCTCTTGCTGGTAAACAGTGTGCAACATTAACAGCAGCCAATTATAAAATATAGTAAGTTTCAGAGCTATGTATTACGGCAGGCTGGCCAGTGTCGGAGGCAAATATAATTATATGTGCAACTGCAAACATGCTGGCACACACATTTATCACTGTACAGTAGCTAATTAGCTGAGAAAACAAGGAACAGCAAGATGACAAATGAGCAATGAGCGTGGAAACTTGGAAACAGCTTGTTTATGACCTGTGATGAAGATGTGGCGCGAGAATGCACGCTGCATATTAGTGAACCTTTGATTAGTGTTGAGCTCAGCTTGTGTAATCTTTACTAAGGAAACTTGAGAAATCTCAAGTTTTAACCAGGCATTACTTTTTTTCTTGGGGTGGGGGGTATGGGGGGGGTGGTAACCAAATTACCCAGAGGAAAACCTTGTGGAAAAAACCAACAACATGCACAAACCCACTCTTTTAAAACAAACTTGTACAATTATGACTTTAATTATTCATGGAACTTTTTGGATAAATAAAATACAGTATTATATTATTATGCTGTTGCTTTTGTAAGATCTCTTTTATTTAAGTTAACAGCTCATCTCTGTATTTATTCATGCACCACATTTCTTACTTCTTTATTTGTTTTTGCAGAGCCTGGCTTTTACTGCCGGCGGATTTCACAAAGTTTCCAGCATGACATGTAAGCTGTTCATTCTTCATAGATTCTCACCTCATGCAAATGTGGTGACTGATAGTAGATATGAGACGTAAAACATGCAATATTAAAGCAGGAAGGCAAATAAAAGCAGTGAAAGCCAATGGATACACATGCATGCAGGTTGTAAGCAAAAAGTGTCAGTGAGGTAAGAGGAAAATAGCAGGCTGTCAGCCCTTTTCCCGAGCACTCTCATCATGATTTTCATTTCAAGTATAAGTGAGAAATCTCCCCTTTGGAAAAACAGCCCATTTCCATGTCTATTATAAGGCTGTCGTGTTATTACAGTAAGCAAAACCACATTTTCTGACCACACAAGTCATAAAAGTAAAGGGAAGTAGATGGAGTAATGACAAGTCCTACTATCCAAAATACACGGTATCATTTTCACACTTGTGAGGCATATTCCCAACGGACAGGAAAGTAAAATACTTGTTCTGTTTAATAGCTTTAGGATTCCACCAAGATAATAAAATCAATCAAACGTCTGTCTTCTGTCAGTGAGATTTTCCTCCTGAGCCAAAAAGACCCCAGTGATTTCACAAAGACATTTAATGTTCCAAAATCCATGCACAGTATTTCTATTGTACTTATGTACAGATGTGCTACAGAACATATAGAAACCATAGGCAGTTTGTTTTTATGCATTGAACCTGACTTTATTTAGACCTGAATATTGTACAACCCAAAAGATATCTCATAGAGATGTATCCAAACCATAAACAATAACAAACAACCATAACTTAATCCAAACCCTGTAATAATCTTATCTAAACCCTATAATGTACCACATCACTGACATTCAATATTATATCCATCCATTATCTTCTGCTTTATCCTCTATTAGGGTCGCGGGGGTGGGGTTCCCTATGCCCATCCAGGGGAGAACGTCTCGGGCGCTGGGCAGTTACACCCAGGACAGAGCGCCAATCTATCGCTGGGCACACACTCACTCACACAGACACAAACACACTCTATATGGGGCAATTTGGAGATCCATGTTTTTGGACTGTGGGAGGACACCGGAGAACCCGGAGGAAACCCACGCAGACACGGGGAGAATATGGAAACTCCACCCAGATGGGGATTCGAACCGGGAATCTCTAGCGCTGAGAGGCGAACGTGCTAAACCACTAAGCCACCGTGCTGCCCTCAATGATGTATAATATATAGAAATACATTATGAAATATGTGTCTGGTACTAAAAATGAGATGATTACAGATTTTAAAGTTTTGATTATTGTCTACCAAATACATTTATTTGTTTATTAAAAATATTATGCAAAAATGAAATTTACCAAAGAAGTGACAGAAATCACTGAAATGATGCACAGTTTGTGTTTTGGTTAATGTACCCATTTTGTTTTTTAAAATAGGCAACATAGTATTTTTGCTGAATATTAACAGAAACAAATGATTCAAATGATTTTGTGGAAATATATTTATATTCATTTGAAAGTAACTTTAGTTTTGTTTGGTGTGAGATGTGTCACTTGGTCTAAAGTTCTGGCTACTGGCATAACTCTCATTTTCCCTATTGATGTCATCATGACGATGTTGCAGTACTCCTACAATTAATTAATGTGACATTTTTAATCACAATTAATTGCAAAAATAATGAATTGTTGTGGTATACGGTACATATATGTATATGGGGGGAATATTTATTTACTTCCATGGAGCTCCTTATGATGTCAAGCTTGATGTGGCGTATGTGGTGGGGGGGTGGGGCGCTAACCAAATTGCCCCTTAAAATTTGGGTAGCTAAATTTGATGCCACACAATTTAAGTTTTCACAACAGAGATGGCGCTCTATAATCTAAGATCATGTCTCATTATAAACATGATAACGAGCGACAATGACAAATGATCAAAACTATGCTGTGCACAGTGAATAGCATGTGGAATATGTAATGACTTGTTTTGTAGCATACAGCACGGTATCAGTTGTTTTAATCATTTTATCGATTATTTAAAACATAATCTCTTTGTATGAATCATAACCAAATGCTTTTTTATTTTTACTTTAACCTTCTTGTTCATTAAGATGTAAATCATTTTCAGTATTTGGAAGGGCCTCCCACTGCTTTTATGCTTTATTAAAAAACAAAGTTTGCTTTTAAAGATGGATTTGAGAGCTTTAAACTCTAATGTACCTCTATTTAGCGTTTCTTTCAAAACTATACCTCAATCAGATGAATGAGGCTCAAACAAAGCTTTTGATTCCTTAACGTCTCACATGCTGCTTTAATGATTTTTGTGTGGTAGTTGTTATTTATTTTCAGAGTCCTGTTGGGGTTTTATTTCTCAGTTCATTTGTTGTATTATCTGCTGCAGGAAAGTGATATATATGCATTTGATTCATAGATGATATTTTAGCAGTGGATGTAGATATCATTTGGGATCTTCTGAATATTAGCCCTTGCTTTATGATGCATGATCAAAGTTGATTTTTCAGACAGAAAACATTAGATTTTGTTGTTTTGGAGAGCGCGTCTGTGCTTAGCAGGTTATCTTCTGTTTTTACATGTTATGATACAGAGCAGTTCTCAGTTACAGCCTTGCTATTAGTTTCTCATCCCATCTTATCTTATCTTAATCCTCTACAGTACTATAGTGTGTGTGTGTGGGGGGGGTTGTTTTGGGCACTGGGCAGATACACCCAGGACAAGATGCAAATCCATCGCCGGGTATCCTCACTCAGACAGATATACACACACTATCTAGGGGCAATTTAGAAAGGGGCAATTTAGGCAGCCAGTTCATCGTGAATCCAAGTTCTGGACTGTGGGAGGAAACCGGGGAATCAAAAGAAAACCCACATGGACACAGAGACAACATGGAAGGTTCACCTGTTGAGAGGCAGACGTGCTGCTAAATATTTTTCTCTTACTTTTTCTTTCTGGGGTTTTGATTGGGGTTGGGAATTCTGTTTTCTTTTGCTTTTCCTTATTTAGGATTGCATGATCTATTTTGCCAACTTTGCTTGCACAAAAAGTTCTCCACATTTAACCCATCCTTGCAGTAAACACACACACACACACTAATGAAGTGAGCACACATGTCTGGAGCTCTGGGCAGCCCTGGGGTGCAAGTCAATGTACATGTTTCCCACTAACACACACATTTTCAATTGACCTAATAATTTGTATTAGGCTATTAAATGAAACAGGAGGTTATGGGAAGAACATACAAATTCCACACAGCAGAACCACAGGACACTGTGCCAGAATAATATTAAAAAATGACACCGCTAAATGATAGTGTCACCGCCTGGCTGGATCTTTGTTGTGTGGTTTGTCTGATAATGTGTTTAATTGACTGATCATCACCAGCCATCTGGAAATGCAGGTCACACAGTCCCACCTTCGTTAAAATCCCCAATCGCATCATGACTGTGCATTATTACTGCACTATGCCTTTTATTTTATTTACACTGTATTCTTCTGAGCAACACCATTGCATAGTGGTTAGCATGTTTGTTTCTCACTGTTGGGGATTCAGATTCGAATCCCAATCTGGGTGGAGTTTCCATGTTCTTCCCAAGTCTGTGTGGGTTTCCTCTGGGTTCTCAAGGTAAGCTGGCTGCTGTAAATTGTCCCCCTATAGTGTATGAGTGTCTGTGTGAGTGATTGTGTATATAGCGATGTATTAGGCATATCTGTCTGGGGTGCTTCTGCCCAGCACCCATAACGTTCTTCCATGGATGGAAATGGGGACCCACTCTCTGACCCTCAATGCAACCCTTGTCTCCAGTAGAGGTTTAGGTGGAAAATAATGAGATGGGATTCTGTATTTTTTTTCTATATATCATGCAGTATTTTTCAGCCCACTACTCATCTCACTGGTTAAGCAAGAGGTTCATGCAAAACCCTCAATAAACACTGAATGAATTTGAGTGGTCAAAAAACTCTGTCCTGTAAAGTTTAAAGTTTAAAACTCCAAACGTCAGCTCCGTCTTAAAGTGTAGATGTTAATAATACTCAAAGAAAATCGATTATATTGCTACTAACAGGTAAAGAATTACACTGGAGGTTCAGCGAGTACATTCATTACACACAATAAGGACAGGGACAGGCTTAACGCAGAGGGTGGAAAGCAATTTTTCAAACTTCAAGAGGATAACAAGTTGGAATGACAGCTCCAGACAAACCCAAACAAACGAGATAAATCACCATCTCACTTTCTCACCCAGTTCACAGAAAAACACAAATCTTTGGTTTGTCCTTTTGGAACTCTGGACAAATTAGAACATTATGAGATTTGGCAGATTGAAGCTAAACGTGTCAATAAGATTTATTATCACAAGAATCTGCAGTTTTTTTGGATTTAAAAGGGATTTAAAGCCTTGACGGAAAACAGTATAGTTCATAATATTCTGGAACGGGTTCCTTCCCATTATGATGCATTTACAAAGCAACTCGATTTCTCTAAACATTTTATCAGAGTTTACTGATGAAGTCAGCCATTATTGGGCATAGTGCAAGCTTGGACATCCACAATGGCCCTATTTTGTGTACATGTGCTAACAGATGCTCTCTGTTGGCAAGCTCAGGCACACGAGGGCCATCTGAAAAGCATGTCCAAGCATTCTCCTCAGCCAAGGGTGGCTTGGGTTTTAACTCTCTGCACTTTGGGAGCCAAATCATTTTTCAATACAGAGTCACTTTGAAGCCACTGCGGAGAGATGCTGAGGCAGGACCACGGCGGGAATCATTTCAGCCAGAAATGACCAGGATTGTTTCCAGATATTTGCTTTACATGCTAAGTGAGTTGACTTCACAATTATGTGAGCTAAAAACAGAGTGCTGAGAACTAGCAACAACTGTCGTCAGTGTTGTGATGAGTGGCGGGTCCTTAAGGGATTTTTAAGTGCTGCAGAAGAGATTAAAGCCATTGACAGTGGTTATTAAAGTTGTCACGTACAGTAAGTAGTTGCTGAAATGGCTGTGCTTGTGTGAAACGGACGTTGGTGAAACACATCTGCCTCTACAGATTTTGACATATTACCAATTACTCTTTTACCGTCAGGCAGGTGTCAGTCGTGCCTGTTGGAAAAGTGCTAATAGAAGTGAATCTGTAGAAACAGTAGACTGGACCCTACAGCGTGTCTTAGAGAGAATTAAAGTGTTTGTTACAAACACACCGAGTCATTTCAGTGGATCTGTTGTCTAGATGGACAGTGCTAAGTGAGGCAGGGGGAGAGAAATGGCTGCCTTTGCTTTAGTTTTTTGCTTATTGCAATTTCCCAGGGAGCTGAACACCTTCCGTTTGTGCCAGATTTTGGGAACGGTACACGGGACTGCTGACTAGATTTATCTTAAACTACAAAAGGAGTGCTAATGTCAGTGGAACCAAGGTCATCTGAAGCACACACTCAAGCACATAAGCACACACACACACACACACACACACACACACACACACACACACACACACACACACACACACACATACATATATAGTTTGTCTGTGTATGTACTGTATGTGTACATAATATCTGTTGGACCAACACTTACACGTTTTTGAGTCTCTACAATTGGATAAGTAATTTTTTAAGCGTGCTATGATAATACGGGGTGGAGGGCACTGCCAGGCAGCATATCCATGAGATATCATCCAAGCAAGGGCAACACACACAGGAGGCCTTTGGGAAATGAAAGACTTATGGCACTGGCCCAGAACTAGACTTTTTGCAATGAATCAGGACCTGCTCTGCTGAGGCAAGCTTAACTGTTTTTAGCCAGGCAGAAGGGCGGCCAGTTTTGCATACAACTAGCTGTACGTCATACGAGTGTTACCTTGTGACAAATTTGGGTAAAGTCAAATAAGACAAAACTTATTATTATTATACACCATATAACCAGAATGCATCAACACTTGATAGGGCATGTGTTCGGCAATTCTTCAGTTTATAGAGGATGAAGGCACTAGAGATGTGGCTTGCAACTGGAATTTTAGTGTACTCTGCATTCCAAATCCCTTATAAGATTATTTTATCATATTAATTTATGCTTAATCATCTACAAAGGTTGGGGGGTGATATGGGCACAGTTTAGATAGAGGCAATTTAGGGCAGTCAATTTTACTTGAATCCATGTTGTTTGACTGTGGGAGGAATCCAGAGAACCCAGGGAAAACCCACACTGACACGGGGAGAACATAGAAACTCCACCCAGGTTGGGATTCCACTAAGCTACCGTAAGGCCCTCCTTCAAGATCAAATAATTCTAATATATTCCATCTGTTGTGTTTAGTGATATGAAGCTGTAATGTATTCCATAATGTATAGACTTTTTCAGGTTGTAACATATCCTGCATTAAGCTGAAGTTTCTCAGTTCAACACAGGTCAAAACAGTGTGTTCTGTTTGGTGGAGCTCTCGGAGACGACCGCGTTCTAGAGTGTCATGTCGTTTTCTCTCCTTCAGCCTCTGAAACATTGCAGTTGTCATGATTAATTGGAATACTTAATTTGTCATTAAGCCTGATTTATTCAATTAATCTATCGAGCCTGAAGTCATTCTGTAATGTCACTGATAATCGATTATTCACCATGGTTACTGAAAAATAAATTAAGTGGATCTAGGACACTGTTTGACACAAGATTTGCGATTAAAGTCTGTATATTATGATTTAAAAATGATCAAACACCTATGTTTTCATACTTCTGATTGTGGAGTAAAATTCATGTTTGGAGAAATTAAACATTTACCTGCAAATAGACAGACAGTCTTAATTAAGGCCAAATAGTCCTGACAGCAAAGCACCAAAGGCCAAATGAGGCAATTCATTTCCTCAGCGATTGAATGAAACATGGACTGTCTGCAGTTTAAATGGCAAATCGGCCTGAAAAAGGTCGAACATGCACTATCTCTATATGCATCCTGATTTAAAGATTATTGATTGTTACTGACTGAGCTTGATCGTAATATCTCACCATGGCATCCACAAGCAAAGCCAGCTGGCCAATTATCTCTGTGAAGTGTTGTGTAGAAAAAAGAATTATTCTCACGCTGGCTTCTACCATATTGGTGTTAATTGTGTGCATGAAGGTGAGATGCATGACAAACTCTCATGACACATAGTCTTACATACATAGCTTACATAGTAAGGCTTAGATTAAGGTAAAGCAAATATAAAATAAATAAATCAAATTTAAATCATTAATATTTCACAGGATAGAACTTTATGCTACCAGTTCGTTTGGACACACCTCCTTTTTACTGCACTTACCATCCATTGCATCAGTTCCACTTCTTGTAAAGAGGTTCAAGTTCATTTATTTATCTAAATGGACTACAGTCTGTAATTGGAAAAACTACAAAGTCCATTTATATGGTAAGAGCAGGAATTAGAGCAAGAAGGAGACATGTCCAAACTTTTTACTTGTACTGTGTGCACTTATAAATGGCTTTACATATTTGTGGACAAGAAACACAATTTTATGTATATCTGGCCAGGGGAGCTCAGTGGTCAGGGTGTCAGTCCAATGAGTGAATGTTGGTCCTTGAGCAAAGCACCTAACCCTCATTGCTCCAGGACAGCTGTAGCATGGTCTGTACTCCAAACCCATACTTTTAAGTTGGAATACTTGTTCGTCACTTTGGGCAGAAGTGTGTGTGTATATATATATATATATATATATATATTTATGGAACCTGAGAAAGGGGTGAATGTCAGGTCATACTAGAAACAGCTAGGTCCTGGTTTGACATGGCTTATTCCATTAAATGCTGCACTTATTCTCATTGCAGGGGAGTTAATGGTCTGCCACTCACACTGAGGGAGTAGAATGGACAGAGATAGCAATACCTGTAGCCACTGGGACTGATCACTGTGTCCTGCTGTCCAGGCATTCACTTTGCCCTGTTTGTCCAGGCGGGCTTTGCTGGGTTCCCAGGTGAACATGTCCATGTTGAGAGTTCGGAAAGTGCTCGACGCGGTGATCTGGTAGTCTTGAATGTGGCCGGACTTCAGGCCAAGAGGCTCGGAGCAGCCTGCAGAGTTGAATGGTATTAAATAATGGTTAAATACATGATGCATTGTTTACTCAGGAAATGGAAGTGAACTCACAGCAATCTTAAGTTTTCAGGGTATTATTAAAATGAAAATGAGTTTTCCATGTAGGACTATAGTTTTCAAGCTGTACAAGCATACTTTTGACTTAGAGCAGAGTGTACAAGAAATATGTACAACTGATGCAAAACAGTGAAAGATAAAAATACTGGGCTTGTACACTGAACAAGCACAAAAAGAACCCAAATGTGTGTGTAAACATGACAAAATGACCACATTTTCAATTTTCTAACACAAACAAACGAACCTGTAAGTTCACAACCCAGCAGCTCCATGCGCATCGTGCAGTGTCTCCTGCAGACCTGAGGATAAATTCTAACATACTGGGCTTCGATAGGTGGGTTGAAGGAGTTGGCAGAGGGAGTATTGTTGTCCACATTACCTCGGAATATCTACATGCAAACAGACAGAAATCATAAATATGATAGTGTTGTTACAGTTCCTCATGCTGGTTTGTGCATTGACGCTATATCACTTCTAAAAGCCCGACACATTCATACGCTCCAGACAGAATATCAGCCAGACGCTGTTGCATGCAATAAAGAGACTGTAGTGAAGAGCGTAAGAACATAGAGCTGCTGTTTTGTCAATATCCTTGAACAAAGATAAGGTAGTTTTAGTGATATAGATCTGCATTATCTCAGCAATGCTGCACAAACCAACCGATCAGCCACATCTGAGTTTCTTTGCATCCCATTATTGTCTTAGTGAATTACAGCTTAAAGCTTGGTGTTTGTGTAGTGTTTATAATGTGGAGGGCCAAGAATGCAGACATCCCTCTGAATTGATTTAGAGCAGTCAATTCACCTTGTGGTGGCTTAGTGGTTAGCACGTTCGCCTCTCAACGCTAGGGATTCCCGGTTCGAATCCCCATCTGGGTGAAGTTTCCATGTTCTCCCAGTGTCTGCGTGGATTTCCTCCGGGTTCTCCGGTTTCCTCCCACAGTCCAAAAACATGGATCAAGTCAATTGACTTCTCAAAATTGCCCCATATAGAGTGTGTTTGAGTGAGTGAGTGTGTGCCCAGCGATGGATTGGCGCCCTGTCCTGGGTGTATCTGCCCAGCGCCCGACACGTTTTCCCCTGGATGGGCATGGGGAACCCCACCGCGACCCTAATAGAGGATAAGCGGGAGATAGTGAATGAATTCACCTTTTTTTTTTTTTTTTTACTTTTTTTTATCTCCATATGAATAAATATCCAAATGGACTCACCAAATACTTTATTAGGACTTATAGTAGATCTAATCACTTGTATGATCATCAGTCAGCAATGCTTTGAATAAAACTATGCAGATGCTGGTCACCAGAATAAAGAGAAATGTGATCTTGGGTATTTAGACGACGGCATGACTGTTGGCATCAAACAGGCTTATGTGAGTTAACAGCTTCTAGAGTTAGAATATTCATTCATCCATCTATTATCTTCCGCTTTTATCCTCTATTAGTGTCGCGGGGGGGTTCCCCATGCCCATCCAGGGGAGAACATTTCGGGCGCTGGGCAGATAGACCCAGGACATGGCGCCAATCCATCGTTGGGCACACACTCAATTGTAGAGAACTGACTTGACTTGACTTGATCCATGTTTTTGCACCTTTAAGGAAACCGGAGAACCCGGAGGAAACCCACACAGACACAGGGAGAACATGGAAACTCCTCCCAGATGGGGATTTAAACCGGGAAGTGCTAACCACTAAGCCACCGTGCCAGAGTTAGAATAATGCAATATAAAAATGAACCTAGTGTAAATGACTGATCAGAAGACGGGAACATGTAAATGAATGAGGTCAGCTGACTGAAGTCTAAACCAACCCTAAACAAATACATACGTCTCTGGTTTAGAGCAAAGGGAGTTTGTTCTGTGCTAGCACAGTGGTTTTAATAAAGTGAGTTCATTGCAATTGATCACTTAAAAGTAGAAGCTTTATCCAAACACATGTTTACATACAGCACACATGGAGCAGTGAGGGTTAAAGGACTTGATCAAGAAGCACTGGGATTTGAACCCACAACCTTACTGATTGTCCAGGGTGGGGTTGCCCAACACCCTTACCACTAAGCTACCACACCCACGCTGCTAACATTATCAAGTAATCTTTTTGAGTGTTCTGCTGTCTAAACTTTTAGTTTTGTTGGCTATAAAAAATATTGAAAAGCCCTGGCCATGGTTCTGAAAAGTAGAAGGGAACTAGTAATCTCAGAGGAGTCTGATTAGAATGCAGCCTGGTGTTAGGAGTTACGTAAAAAGTATATTGTCTCTCTACTGTCCTTCAGAATTAGCACTTTGTTTGAGCATCAAATAAAAACCATGCCATTTTATTACTTTGTTACCAAAGTAAAAATGCTGCATTGAATTAATTCAACCTTTACGCCAAAATATCTCCTGCTCTTGGAGTCGTTAATAAATTGATCTAAATGTATTCCTTTTAAACAAGCAAATAAAACTGACAGGCCCAGAAGAAGAACATCCCAGACGAAAGCAGACAATGACACAGCAATGATATTCACCCGAGTCATTAATGGGTTCATATAACAAAACAGGGACATAAAACAGGAGAGGGAACTGCGGCAGGGTAATAGAAAACGAAGGGAGGGGTTACGTCAAAAATGATGGAGCGTCTCATGTCCTCAATGGCCCCCGTGACTCTCCTTCATCCGCAAACAGTATGAAAAATCTCATTTAAAGATCCGCTAGGACATGAAATCCCGGGCTAATTAAAAACACATCGTACCATATCCTCATCAGTGCCCTTGACTTTGCACGTCTTCCACGTCTTGCCGTCGTCACTGGAGGCCACTTTATAGGATTTGACATACTCGGGGCTTCCAATCCGTTTGGCCCCTTGAGTTATCAGGCCTGTGACCCGCATTTTCCTTTGCAGGTTGATCTGCGAGAGATACAGATAAAGAAAGTACAGTCATTCAGTGAAAAGATATTAATGGAAATTAATAGAAATAAATAAATATATCCTTAAGCTAGCAGAACGCAGCAGTGTAACTGCAAGAACTAGACACAGGTCCAGCCGTGATTTGCTCCACCTCTGGCTATAATAAAGAAAAGTTTGCCTATTTTGTCCTCCACATTTACTATAATGCTTTGCACATTGCACTAAAACTCTGTTTTATCATTTTTTATTATAAGACTATATTGTAATAATATTAATTATCGTGCGGCACGGTTGCTTGGTGATTAGCACATCCGCCTCTCGGAGTGGGGGATCCAGGTTCGAATCCCCATCTTGATGGAGTTACCATGTTCTCCCTGTGTCCATGTTTCTTCCGGGATCTCTGTTTTCCTCCCAGAGTCGAATGGCAGGCATTCAAGGTGAATGGGCTGCTCTAAACTGCACCTGTATAGTGTGTGTGTGTGTCTGTTTAAATGAGTGTGTGCCGAGGGATAGATTGGCACCCTGTCCTGTGTGTCACTTCCCAGCGCTTGAAACATTCTCACCTGGATGGGCATGGGGAACTCCCCCTTGACCCTAAAATAGGAATGTGTGAAAGTAAATGAATAAGAATTAAAACCCCCATGTGGTGCTTAAAACAAGAACAAATAGTGTAGCAGGGCTTTTATTTATTGGAGCTTCACCAAAGCCTTCATGTCAGCTCTCGTCTTCCTTACATTTGAAGTGAATCTGGAGTGCCCAGACTGTGCGGAGGCATTTAGTGGATCTTCAAACCACAAGTGAGTGCAGTCAGTCAAAAACCTGCTATGTCCTGCCTAAGGTAGAGCTCTGCTTCTGAGCTGTCATGGGTTTAGTCTGGTGTGATGGTGGAAAGAACATAGAGAAGACGACATCTGGCGATGCCAGACAGACAGCCATGAAACGAAGAGAAAGGCAATAGTTATGATTCATGCCACAAAGTGATTTGTTACTGCTGAAGAGGGGGATGTGAGCCTATGTGCACCCCAGAGTTAAGTCTGTCAGATCGCCACAGTCAGCTGCACTTGATGACAGCTAATTCTCCATCTTCCAGCACGTGAGATATGGCTCTAAGGCTTTTCATGGTCCGCACAAATCAACGTCTAGATACACTCTTTCCGTTCAAGCAATTTTCTCAGTGATGAAACGGCCACCAGAAAGCACACGGCTACCCCAACCAGACATGAACGACCATGAGACAAATACACTGCATTACATCTTAAAGCATATGGCGAGAGGAAGATTATTTAGTCATTTCATTGGCCTGGAAGGCTTTTTAGGAAATTGAAATAAAGGTACACTGAGTAGGCCTATCATTTTAGGTAGTAAATCACATGCTCCAGCATTACTGCTGTCTACACAGGATCCTGACAAGAATACTAATCATTTCCATTACAACCTTCAACAATCTTAAAGGCTCCTCAAGGCTGGATGATAACACTCACATACACACAGTACAGTACCAGTCCAAAGTATGGACACAACCCGTTATCACCCCATTGTCTTTTTTCTTCACTTATATAGATGGAATTTGTAGTTTGACAATTACAGACTGTAGTCCATCTGTGTTCTTTGTTTTTGTGAGTCCCTTGTTAGTTCTCTGTTCTTTATTGGTCAGGATTATCACAGAACGGGTATCATTTGGGTGGTGGATTGATTATTGTCAGTTCTGCAGTGACACTGATGCTGTGAGGGGGTTTTAGTGTAGCCATGCTGCTGTAGTTCCATTTAAACACCTCATTGACACTGCTGGGATAGGAATAATGCACCCACCAAATAATACCTGCGTACTATTGAGGTCCTAACCATTAGAGAACAGAGTAAAGGGGATGTACGCAGTATGTACTGTAGAACACACACAGTGGACTCATCTGACCAGCGCCCAAAACGTACTCCTCTGAATGGGCACCCCCAAGACACTTGTCCCTAGTATAGGATTAAGTGGAAACTAATCATGTTGCTGTTGACGTATTACATTTTTGAATGTTGAAGAAATTGACACATGAATGTTTTCCATATTGACCAGATCCCCAATAATCCCATGGCTTCAGGGTTGATGACACACTAAAACAGCAGAACTGACACATGTCCTCATAATTTGGTCGATGTTTCCAATTTATTTTTACCAACTTCACTGCTGGTTAGTCTAATTATGTTCTCCATAAAAGCTGAACAACACAGTCCAATTAGCTGGTTGAGACTGAAAAGCCATAGCATCAGTAATTGGAGTGATGCATCATGGCAATAATGACCACAGATGTTGGAGTCCGTTTACCCAATAGTAATGCATCTGGCACGCATGTGGAGAGCATCGGAAGCATCTGGTGCCATGATATTTGTCAGTTTTACGGAAATCGCTGAGGACGTAGATGACTGACACCAAATGGCTGTAAGTCCCCGAAGCCATCCGTCAGCTTGACATCCAATCATACGAAAGTCATTTAGCAGTCCTGATCTCAGTCCTCCAGTCAGTGGACAAGATTGAAATAGATCAGACGACGGGGCATGAGATGGCTACATGCAGATGCGTCCGTATGTCCAGTGACCCGACTGACAGAAAAGTACGAAACGAGAGTCAGGCTTTCAGTCATTCAGCCACTTGTGACTCCGCCTATTTACTGCTTCAATCTCAAGTGTCTGAAGACCACTTACACGGTCGTCCCGCGCTCTAATGACTCATTGTAGCTGTTGTCAAACCTCTGGCATATTTATGAGTGAGAACTAACGGAACATTACAGAACCTTCTGTAGGTTCTATAACACAAGCTGATGTCTGGAGAGGTTGCTTTCAGTCAGTGGTGCACCTGGGTTTTCCGTTGTAAGATAGCAATTTACCAGAAATGTAGCTGAACACTGAATATCGAGACGGCCACGCCCATCGGGAGAGATGTATTCACAAGCAGTGTTGCTATTTAAACGACTCAGGCAGAAGGCGTGAAAATAGGTGTGACTGTTGGAAGGTTGTGAGATAGCAATGAGCATGATGTAAATATAATCTTGTACAAAGGCAGCACGGTGGCTCAGTGGTTAGCATGTTCTCCTCGGTTTCCAGGTTT
Source organism: Corydoras maculifer (assembly GCA_019802435.1). Classification (NCBI taxonomy): domain Eukaryota; kingdom Metazoa; phylum Chordata; class Actinopteri; order Siluriformes; family Callichthyidae; genus Corydoras; species Corydoras maculifer. The sequence goes on along the minus strand of JAFMOD010000615.1, from coordinate 482,064 downwards.
AAATCCCAATCTGGGTGGAGTTTCCAAGTTCTCCCCGTGTCCACAGTGGTTTTCTCCGGGTTCTCACTTTTTCTCCCACAGTCCAAAAACATGGATTCAAAGTAAATTGGCTGCACTAATTGCCCCTATAGTGAATGTCTGTGCTTGTTAATGCTCAGTGATGGATTGGTGCCCTGTCCTGGGTCTATCTACACAGCGCCCGAAATTACAGTGGACTGTAATTTTTATTTTTAATTCTATAAATAAGTATAATATAGCGACATTAAATAAATAATAAAGGATATGCTTTACTCTCTCTCTCTCTCTCTCTCTCTCTCTATTTCTCTGATAGATGGACACAATTCTAGATAGATATTTGTATGTATTGCTGTAGAGGATGTGTTTGCTTTCCACTTGAAAACAAATCAATACACAGCATGCAATTCACCTGGGGATCTTCACACCTTTGCATAAGATTCTATCTATGGGTTCGCGTGTCTGTGTGTGTATGTGTCTGTGTGTGTGTGTGCACACTTGTGTGTGTTAAAAGTGCGTTGAACCATATAAATGTCCACAAGCATCTTCACTTCAATCATAAATCGCCTGCCATCTGAACGGGAAAATTGTCCACTTGAAGGCAAAAGAAATTTCCCCTGAGTGCCACAAAGCAATCACGTGTCTGCGAGAGTCAGGACACAAAGAGCACACACAAATCCTGCTCTCGACCCGATTGCATACTTAGTTTTACACACACATAGCCCACATACAATAAACTGGTTAAATCCAGTACGATGTCATCAGTTAGATGCAGCTGAGGGTTTGGTTCTATTCGCCTTGCAGTGAGAGAGAAAGACTGGAACTAAATAATTAAGAAACGCAGATGGACATTCTGACCCACAACAGAAATATCATTTACTTTATCTAATGGTCTCGAATTCATTAGAAAGCTCTCTCTGTGTGTGTGTGTGTGTGTGTGTGTGTGTGTGTGTGTGTGTGTGTGTGTGTGTGCATAGCTGCTGATTCAGTAAGACAGATGAATGTAAATACATTAAATATAATGTAACGAATGAACATTTGCATGTTTGGCTTTTCATTGTAGTTGCACATCTCTAGAAAGATGACAATTGGAATTAGGAATGTTTTTTTTCGAGCCTCAAACTTCCTCAATTTTATATTGAATTACATTTACATTACATTTTTTACATTTTAGTTGACATTAAACCTGCAGACACCAATATTAGTTTCTCATTAGTGTTCTATGGATCTAAGGTCACTTTTTTTACCCAAATAAGTCTATATATATATATATATATATATATATATATGTATATATATATGCACTTCGTTGGGTCCAACTTGTTGTTCATATTTTAAGTTCAAATTACCATGTAAATGCAATTTGTAGCTGTAAAACGTACATACTGTGTATGCCCCCTTTACTCTGTTCTAATGGTCAAAACTCCAATAGGGCAGGGATTATTTGGTTGGTGCATTATTCCTATCCCAGCAGTGTCACTGAGGTGTTTAAATAAAACTACAGCAGCACTGCTGCACTAAAACCCCCTCACCACATCAGTGTCACTGCAGAACTGACAATAAACAATCCACCACCCAAATGATACCTGTTTTGTGGTGCTCCTGAGAACCAACTGGGGACTAACAAGAACACAGATGTTCTACTACAGTCTGCAATTGTAAAACTACAAACTCCGTCTTTATGGTAAGTGGAGGAAATGGATGATGGTGCAAGCAGGGGGCGTGTTCAAATATTTAAATGGTGCTGTGTATATATGTATATGGCTGCATTGTTTAGCATATTAGTTTTTAACCCTGTTCAGTAGAGAGATTGTATTGTAGTGATAAACTAAATACCTACACGTTTGTAAAAATGTGTCATGTGGATATTAGCAGAACATCTCGTTTTGAAGCATGTCTGTTCCACCACTGGATTTTTCTTTACTACACCAGCAGCTCCATGGTGCACTGTTCCGAAGCACAGCGCACTCCATCCCATGTGGCATCATTAAAGGCAGACAAACACCATGAGTACTCCATGTTCCTCTCTAGTTGCACCACTTCTTCCATTCCCCTGGTTCTCTCTAAATCTTGGGCTAGTTCTACGAACAGTTCGTAACTGTGTTTAAAGCCCATAAATAACACGGTCTCTTCGAAGGCTTTTTGTGGAAAATGATTGACCTTACTTTCCATTTAAAACACACAAATCTGATTTGGATAATAGCTCCTGCAGTGGATGAGTTGTCAAAAAGAATTCAGAGAGCACCACGAATCCGTCACTACCACAGAGTAACAATTACTTTCAGATTCTTCTGGATTCCTAAATGGATTCCTTTCCCAGTCGCCTCATGTAGCACTCACTGCACTTCAAATCTACACACTGACACATTAAGATAATGTCAATTCTGTATTTCTAGTAGCGTTGTAGTGAGTCTATCATGAAAAGATGGAGGAATGCATCTGTACAGTACCAGTCTAAAGTTTGGACACACCTCCTTTTTCCCAGTTCCAATTCATGTAAAGATGGACTTTGTAGTTCTAAAATTCCAGACTGTAGTCCATCTGTTTGTGTTCTACAGTACATACTGTCTACATCCCCTTTACTCTGTTCTCTAATGGTCAGGAACCCAGTAGTATCACCACAGAGCAGGTAGTATTTGGTCGGTACATTATTCCTTTCCCAGCAGTGTCACTGAGGTGTTTAAATGAAATTACAGCAGCACTGCTGCACTAACGCTAAATAATGTTGATCAGATATGATGTGTATATTTGAAACTTGTACAGTACACCTAAAGAATTTTATTTCATTTTTTTAAATGAAGATCACCTTATCATCCAGGTCAACAGGTTCCTGCACTGTCATAAAGATAAAGTGGTTTCAGAAGGATGGGTTTAAAGAATGAATCAAAGGTTGAAACGGTGACCAGCAAATCGAGTGAGACTCCCATCCTCTTTGATTGTCTAGAACATCGATCAAGGGAATTTGACGCAGCTAGCTCCAAAAGAAAATTAAAGTATTAAGAGGATTTAACCTGATAAACCTGCAACACAAGACTGGTTCACTATGATCGCTGCTGTGTCAGTCTGCAATGTTGCCATCAACCAGCAATCAAAGCTGAGAAATATAAAAAAATAAAGGGCTCCATTTTTCCTACTGGGCTTTACACACAGAAGAGCGTGTCCTCCACATTTAACCAATCTGTGCATTGAAACACACACATATACGCACTCTCAGTAAAGTAAGCACACATCTTTAGCTTTGTATATGGCGCCCGAAGAGCAAAGGGGGTTATTGTACACTTTAGCTGTTGTACCTATTTGGGACCTGAAATCGAACCAGGGACCTTCAGATTCCTTAATCACAATTCTACGAGATACGAGTGCCCTAAAGATTACTGATGTCTTCTTAATGATCTGAATTGTAATTATTATATAAAAGTCATAAAAGTTACAGGTTGAACTTCTTAAAACACTTCAATTGTTTTTACTAAAATAATAATTGATCCACTAATTATACACTTACCAGCCATTTAGTTAGGTTCACTATCATATGATTCTTAGTACTGTAGTGATGCTGATGTAGCGGTGGTGTTAGTGTGTTGTGTACAATGTCTATATGTTCAGTGGAGCCAATGTAATGGACATGGTGGTGTACCTAATAAAGTAGCCAGTGGGTGTGATTTAATGTAACATTTATAGTCATTTTAATAAGCATAAACAATGTCCTGCATGCCCAGGTTCACATTATCTATACCATAACCCATGTGAGGACCTATTGATAGACAGGGACTTCACATGATGATGATGATGATGAGTTTTCATGGCTAAGTCTCCTTAGTTGCATCTGTTACCTGGATCCAAGGCCATCTGTCGTTTTCGGCCGCGGTCCAGGCATTCACCAGACCCTTTTTGTTGAGCCGGGCAAAGTAGGGGTACCACTTCTGCAGGCCAAAGAGTGCACGGTGGGTGGAGGAGGCTGTGATCTGCTGGTTGGAGATGATGCCTCCCTCCATACCAAGTGGACCGGAACATTCTGTTTAATACACAGACAGGATATTTGAAGATATTGATTTCCTGAAGCTTCATTTAGAATCTATCTCAGTAAACAATCAGCTAAACCTTCAGAAAACCGACTCGACTCGTATTTATTGTTTGCAGATAAAAAAAAAAAAAATGCGATAATAATAATAATGAATCAATAATGATAACAACAGTAAAATACACTGTGGTTACGTAGTACGCGAGTACATATCTTAGTTACTGTTTTATAAGGTTTAATTAAGACTCCTCATTATCGACTAAGTTTTAAATCAACAAAAGGTAAAGTGATTAAGTTCAGAAATTAAATTCTGGGAATAATGAACTGTAATAAAAATAATACAATGTCAGTATTACATTAGTAATAGCTCATCTCATTATCTTGATATTTTACTGTACTAGGGTCACAGGGGGTTCCTCATGCCCATCCAGGGGGAACGTTTCGGGCACCAGGCAGACACACCCGCGCCCGGAGCGGTGTTGGGGTAAGGTGCCTTGCTCAACGGCACTTCAGGGACTGGGAATCGCATCAGGGACCTTCAGATGGTTCCTTAAGGATGGTTCCTTAACCTCAAACCTGCGTTGCCCCACTGCCATCATGGTGGTTTGTTGCAGCAACTTCACACTGTTCAGATACAAAACAGACATGAACGTATATTGTATCCTGCTGCCTTACTGTCTGTTCCAATCTGATGCATCAGTTCCACGTTCTTGTCTTTTGTCTTAACTCTCTGCACTTGCTTGTTTGTTCCTCAGAGATGTCGGCCAACATTCAGCTCAGTGACAGACTGCGCTTATTGAGATCATCTCCTTGCTTTTGTCCTTCAAGGTGACGTCCTTGAGTTAACATGGATGTCGACACTTCACTAAGCATGAGTGTGAGTTTGTTGTTAAGCAGCACATCAATGACATGAAGAGTCAGACTAAACATATCAGTCTGTAAACGTACTTGTCTGAGTATGAACGGGGACTTAAGGGGATGGGCTGGGGAGTATATTAGTTGTAGAAACCATTTTGCCATCCGTCTCTCATAGACGGGACCTTTTTTAAGATTGATATATGCTATGCTATATATGCTATGCTATATATTAGCTTGCCGGTCTCAGCTTTACTCCCAAAGTCTTCCACAACTTAACATGGATGGTTGGTGAAGGCTGTTTATGTTTGTGGCCACTTGTGACCACCTCTTCTGATTGTCTGGTCTACCAGAACTTTTTTTTTTTAAAGTCTGATGTCAAGTAGCATCTTTATACTCAAGTATTCCCATGTTTAGTTGGTTCAATTTGCACCACCACAGCAGCAACCACAAGTTCATGACACTTTCTGATTATTTATTTATGTCCAGCTCCAGGTTTTACCATGATGACCAAGATAGCTCCACTTATTATTCATGTTTAGTTCCACTTACATTAAAGATGGACTTTGTAGTTCTACAAACTTCATCTATATGGTAAGTGAAGAAAATAGATAATGGAGCAAGATGGGAGAGTGTCTGAACTTTTGACTTGTACTGTATAATGCCTATATGAATTTGAGCTCTGTTTGCTTTTTGAATGTGCTGACATATTAACATATAAAAAATTCAAGATTTTTAATCAACATGTTAATACAATTAGATTTTGGTCAACCACAAAGATCTACAATACCCCCCTGTGGCTTACACAGTGTAACTTTATTCATTGTATTTTGCCAGCACACCTCTGAAATCAATGCCACAGAGCTAAGTCTTTTATCTTTAGCCTGATCCTCCTTTTAAAACGAGTATAATGTATCTGATTACAGCATCGGTGCGTTCTGGAGCACCCTTCCTTTTTCTTTTTAAGAATGCTACAGATGAAAGTATCAACAGAGCCTTGTTAGTGTGATGCTGCAGCCTCTTATGAAAGCACTTAACACCTAATTCACTCAGGAGGGCCTTTGCTCAGCAGAGCAGTAATGGAGTCAGTGTTACAGTATGGCTACAATACGTTTTTAGTGGCTGTGTTAACAACATCCGCAAGAAGCTGAGGTGTGGAAAAGCTCGGGTCTGGTAAATGCCAGGGAGCAGGAGTAAAGACTCAAAGGGTGTGTGTCTCACGTAACCTGAGGACGGGAACATACTGGGAGTGTGTTTCTCTATTTGGCTAAATAATTCATGACTAACATAAGAAATCCACAGCAAATCCATCAGAACATCTCTTATAGCAGTACAGCATGGAGTTTTATTAGTGTAGGTCTGAAGCATAATTCAGCTGCTGACAGCTTTCACTAAGCAACAACATTTTTCGATACATCACAAGCTGGAATAGAATTTTATTCCTAACAGGCATAAAGATCAATCATGGTTTGATGTTAGGCATTGGGAGCACATATATATATATATATATATATATATATATATATATATATATATATATATATATATATATATATATATATATATATATATATCCATTTCATGTTGCATGAGTTTTTAAACTTGCATGAGTTTGTATTTTTCACTGTACACTCTATTAGACACATCCTCCTCATTTCTCCACTTTGTAGATGCAACATAAGAACAGTAGGTCATCTGTTGCTGCACAGTTTGTGTTCATCATCTTCTTATCCTTCATCAGTGATCACGGGCACCAATCCCCAGGCACCACATACAGGTTTGCCCACCGCTATGGTGCTCATTTCACTCAGTGTGTGTATGTGTGTTTCAGTGCACAGATGGGTTAAATGTGAAGGCCATTTCACATTAGGTTCACCAAATTCCTATGACTCATTGTAGTGTACCTCTCATACAATGGCCAGTGAGTGTGTTTGTGTGTGCATATATATATATATATATATATATATATATATATATATATATATATATATATTATTTTTTTTTAATTTAACCAATAAAATCTCAGCCTATCTCTCATTCCCTGCCCAGATTTTGTCAGTTGTTAGTGTATCTTAGAAGCAGCATTTTTACTAATGTACTGCAGATCATGTCGATGATATGAGCACTGCACAGATCAAGGCATGGATAAATAACAAGGGCTTGGGGAGTGTGACAACTAATGAGCTTGTGTTTTGACATACCCCAGTAATAGGAATGGTAATACGCTGGGGCACCATGGAGAAAGAAGGAGATGAAAGGTCCGACTGTATTTACCCCGCTTCTATTACCTGTGAGCCTAAAACGGTGCACCAAAAGCACTAAGGAGAATGTGGATTAAGTCCGAATGCTGCCTGGCTGCATTAAATAATCAACACGGAAATAATGTTCAGCCATAATGCAAACCTGATAGAAAAAAACATCCAGTTAAAAAAAAGCTTTCATTTTAACAACCGATTTAACTAATAATGAACTGTATGAGACAATAAGTTAATGGTAAATAAATAAATGAATAATTAGTTGGTTGGAGTTTCCATGTTGTCCCAGTGTCTGTGTGAGCTTTTGCTGGGTTCTTCGGTTGTCTCCCACTGTCCAAAAATATAGATTGATGGTGAATTGGCTGCTCTAAATTACCACAATATAATGTGCGTCTTTGTGAGTGAGTGTGTGCTGAGACTGGCACCTTGTCCTGGGTGTATCTGCACTTTAAATGTTCTCCTCTGGATGTATATGGGGAATCCTCCTTTTGGACAATGTACTATTGCAGAAAGTGCCATATAAATTAAGGAATAATGAAATGCACTGGATAAAATATAATTGAATTATAATGAAATAATCACACTGTCCATATTAAACCTAACGATAAACCCATGATGATGTTCGGGTTTAGGATCCATTCATTCCACATCTGCAAAATTGGGAATGGCTTCGCCTTGCTGTGCTCTGATTGTTTCCAGCCTTACAAAGGCCTCTTTGTTGATATACATCTTCAATTCAATTTGCAGCGTGACAGCTCCCTGCCTTCCCCACACGCCAGGTGCTGACTGCTAATATTTACCAAGGCCTACTGTTCAGTAGTTCACCATGGATTTGTCTCAGTCATTCAGCACTATTTGCAGGAATCCGACATGTTACTGTATTGGCTCATCCCTTTTGATCCTTCAATCAAAAGTTGGCTTTGCGAGGAATCAAAGCAAAGAAATGTCATTGGGGATAAATTGATCACTCCACAGACTCTGGCTTTAGGGCAAACCTGTAACTTTAGTTCAGAAATGTCAAAACAATCCTCAGGATGTTGCTGTTTTTATTTCATTCTGCTTAATAGTTTCAAAAGTTCTATAGTGTGAGTTACAGCTGATCCTATTTTTTTGGATATTGTTATTATTATTACTTAGTTGTAGGTTACTTGTAAAGTCCGAGAGGTTCAATTATAAATGACTAGCATAGGGTTTCTGTGTTCTAAGCTACTTATTTAAGATGAGCACTGATGCAATGAGATTGTCTTACAGTGGGCATCATCTCTGCTGGAACAATTATCGATTGAGAAATACTAACTGTATGGTGACGGGTTCAAGCTAAAGATTGTTGAAATCAGGCTTAAGGCATTATGCAATTGTTGCTAAAACACTTATACTAGTGATTTACCAGTTTCTATGTGAACAGTATAAGGAAACCATGTTGGTAATTGAGTAATTAATATACCAATATATTTATGTAACACCTCCGTATTATTATAAAACACATCACAGCTGACATTGTCACATTCATTGGAACAGCAATTGAACCCACACCAGACTTTTTAAAAAGCAATTTAATAATTATCACCCTAATTGTCATTTCTCAGCTGAGGCAATGGGGTGACATCACCCTCTGCAAGTGTGATCTTTAGTAAGCAGCTGTGTGAGATGCTCTTACACTGACCTTGCCACACACATTGGCAGTCACCCCTTAAGAAAGCACAGCACTGTCATGACGGCTAAATCCATCTCCCAGCAGGCCTAGCTACAGACTTCACAAATTAGAGTTGTCATCCAGCTCTGACTGGGTGTAAAGTCAGGGCTAATGGGGGAGATCATCCTCAGAGAAGGTGAGGAGTTCTATTAAAGGCTAAACACGCCCACTTTAAGGGCTTTACCACATAATCAAACTTTTTTACCATGACTTTTAAACATGAAATATTTATGCATTTTGAATTTGAAGGCAGCAACAAAAAATTGTGACAAAACAACAATAGACTGGAAAAGGTGTGTAAAGGAAAGTGAGTTAGGGTCTTGTGGTATAAATAAATCAAAAATGCAATAAGGAATTGCATTATTGTACATAAATCATTCAAAATAAATGTTGTAAGATCCAACGCATAAAGTACAGCTACCTCTCTTTCCTGTAATTTAATTAAAACACAACTTTGTGTGCATTATTTCTTCATTAAATACAAAATTGTTAATAAACTGGTCTTCCGCATTGTAATCTATTTTGGGTTTTTAAAGCGAACGATGATCACTGAGTAACAGGATAACAGTCACTAATTCATGACTGGCCAAATGGCTCAGCCAATCAGAATTAATCACCAGAACTACCTGGTGTGATAAAGCCTTATCCAGTGCTTTATTGACAAAAAGTTGAGTTCTCACACTTTGCCAGTTCACTTTACAATATTACATTTTATTTACTGCGTTATTTAAAATTGTGTATAAACATACATTTTGTATACACACCTCAGTTCTACACTTACTGTAGGTTTAAGTATTAATTGTAGTGTAACTGTAAAATGCCTCCCACATTTTAGTTATCTTATCTGTTTATGTAAATCATTCTTGATTTTATGGAACCTGGCTGAGAGACTGATTTTGCCATCACGAGGCAGTTCATTGAGATTTAACCTAGAACCTCAGCGTGTGCTGCTCATGCATGAATGAATATGTGCTGGGTAATACCTGTATCAGGGCAAAGTGTTTTTATTGAATTTAAAATGTTATGTCACTTGGGGCAAATCACAAATATGCAAACAGTTCGAAAAGATGTTCTTGTCACCACACACAGCCGAAGCAAATGGAAAGCCAAATTGTTGTGTCACTTTCAATCGAATGGAAAAATATTACTGTAGGCATTAATTTATTTAACCAAACACATGTCGCACTCACTTCCCTCGCAGCACCTACGAGTAGACAACATTGCTAATTACCAACAAATATTTAGTTCAGGCTACAGAACTTGGTTTTTGTTTGGGGTAATGTTAATGCTGCAGTGTACACTAATAAGCTACAACAATAAAACCGCTGAAAGGTAATGTTGTGGTTGCTTGATTTACAAATTCTTTATAATGCTGTACTATACTGAATAAGGCATTAGTAAAAATTGCACCCAGGTTTAAAACATTTTAATACATTGAGGGTCCTTTTTTACACCCTGCGCCAAGGTTTGTTGTGATTCTCATTGTTATCTTACACCCTACCAATAGTCACCTCTTTAAAAAGCATCGCTGCTTGTGAATATATCCCCCCGATGGTCATGGCCATCGCAAAATGAGTTGTGTAAAAACAACAATCTCTACAGATTCTTAGCACCACCTGATTCTTAAAGGGAATATCAAGTGACCCGCCGATTGGTATATTGCACTATATGGGCAAAACACACCAATGAACAATTAAGAGAATTAGTGCATGATTTTCTTGCATTTTGAGGGCTAGGCGTACTTTGCCCATTGTCATGATAAAGAAAACACATAACAACCTAATTCAAGTGTGTGTTTGACAACTTACCTAAACATCACTGAAATACAGCCCAGAAAGTGACAGTCCTTGTATTTGGTGGCTAAACTGGTTCTTTTATTTGCTCCTTTATTGAGGTTACAATGAAGAATTATTGACCCCATTCTAAATAGCTTTATATGGGCAAGCTTTATATGATGCCTTTTATTTAAAAATTAATCAAGTACATATTTCTAAAAAGACGAGAATGTCAGGCAATTATTGAAATATAATATATTTCCTTAATTTGCCAATCTTTTCTTTCATAAAGCTAAATACAGATCAGGGAGTTTGACACCACTTCCCAAAATGAATTAATAAAACCTAATATTGAACCGTCTTTTTTTTTTTTTTTTTTAATTAACTCGTAAAAATAATTCAGGATTCCTTAACTGTTAGAGGCAGCAGTGTGTGGGTGTGTGTGTGTGTGTATATATATATATATATATATATATATATATATATATATATATATATATATATATATATATATTTATTTATTAAGGCATAAGGAAATAGATTTGTAAGGTCATCAGATAACAGGTTGATGCTGCATATCGGGCTGGAAAAGGAAAGGTTAACAAAACATTTTCAAGTGTTTCAATGCGCTAGTCAAGCCATATGCTGCAAACTTTATTTACTTCTACCTTTTTTTTTATTATTATCTAGAGAAATAAGAATCTTTGTCAAAGAGACAGAGATTTCAACCAACTGCATGCAAATAAAGTGGGAGAGCAGCCAGCTGCAGACGCTGGAGGAGGTGACACATTCAACTTGACAAAAGATGAGAAATCGGAGAGAAAATGCCAGGTGAGCATCTGATAGAATTTAACCCCAATTAATTTGAGCAGTAAAGCGATCGAGATCTGCCTGCGAAGCTTCTTGCCGGGGGTTTAGGTCAAACTCATACTGAACAGATTTTGCCCTTTTTTTCGCCATATCAATATTAAATGCTGACTTTAGTCCTTTTTAAATTTGCATGCGTGCTTCAAAAATGGAAATGCAATGCTAATGTTCAAAAAAAGGCCTGAATGCAGCTGATCAAGGGGTAATCAGGGGCAAAGTCCATATTGTTGGAAGGGTGATGCCAAGCAAAAGAAGACAGGCTTTAAATAAAACTGCGCTATAGACAAACGGACAGGACAGAAGTTATATACAGACAAGAAAGCAAGTAGTTAAAGTTTGTAGATTAATATTTGGGTTTGATTAAGTTTTAATAATTGTTTTGGAACATGAATATCCCTCTGAAATACAGTTTATTTTAATAATTGACACTAATTTAAATTATTCATTCATTTATTATCTTCCGCTTATCCTCTATTAGGGTCACGGTGGGGTTCCCCATGCCCATCCAGGGGAGAACGTCTCGGGCGCTGGGCAGATAGACCCAGGACAGGGCGCCAATCCATCGCTGGGCACACACTCACTCACACAGACACACACTCTATATGGGGCAATTTTTGAGAATTCAATTAACTTGATCCATGTTTTTGGACTGTGGGAGGAAACCGGAGAACCCGGAGGAAACCCACGCAGACACGGGGAGAACATGGAAACTCCACCCAGATGGGGATTCGAACCGGGAATCCCTAGTGCTGAGAGGCGAACGTGCCAATCACTAAGCCACCGTGCCGCCCTAATTTTAATTAAATAAATAAAATAGAATTTAAAATGCTTTTTAATGTAAAACTGTTTTTTTAATTACGTTGTAGACATTTAGCTGGTAATTAAATTCAAAGCTAAACAGGATGTGCAAATAATCACTTATTGACCTAAACAATCTTTTTTATATATAATAAAGGAAAAACTTACTATATTGGCAGTTCCGTCCCATGTACTCGCCGGGGCATTCGCAAGAGTAGTTGGCCACCAAATCAGTACAGATTCCCCCATTCTTGCATGGATCTCTCTCACATTCGTTAACATCTGCAAAACACACAGAAAGCCTGATTATTGTTGTGAAAAAGGTCTGAAAGACAATTAGTGTCTTTTATTGTAATGCTCTGGTGGCATTTATTCATGAAGTATGTGATGTTTGATATTTGCCTCTCACCAGATTGGTCAGGTGAAAAGGGTAAACTGCTTGTAATTAATTAAATTGAAGGAAAACAACAGCTGGAGTAAATTCGTTAAACATTTGATGACCACCAGCAGGGAGATTAATCAATTCTATTAAAACAGCGGAGGCGTGGTGGGCTCAGTGAGTAGCACTGTTGCCTCACAGCGAGAAGGTGCTGGTTCTGTTTCATAGCCAGACAGCCGAGATTCATAGTCTGAAGACATTTAATCCAGGTATATTGAAGGTACTAAAGCCCCCATGTGTGATCGTAATTGCCTGCGATGGACTGGTGATCTGTCGAAGGTGTTACCCATGGTTTGCTGAAAATTCCTTTGGAACCTCCATGACCATTACAAGCATTTAAAAATGCTAAATAATCCTCGTTCTAGACCACAACCAGGCATTAGAAACATTAGACTGCTCACCCATAATGGACAACAGTGTTACTTAAAGCCTAGTCACGAATTAAATCAAAAGAATTTCCCTGTCCTTAGTTCTCCTAAGACTGAGCTGAGATAAAAGGCTGCTTTTTTAGGAGGGAACATGACAGACTAAGCCAGAGGACACTGCACCAGGGAGAACACCACATAGCAAACTTGGTACTTATATTGTTAAAAACCTATTCAATTAAAATTACAGACTCATAGTTCACACAAGGTAACGGGATGATCAACTTCTGTCTTGAACCAAAGGGTCTTTAGAGGTCAGTTAATGAAAAGCAGAGAACACCGCATTCTCTTGACTGAAAAAAAATACATGACGTTCAAATGTATGTAGACACCATCATGTTAAACAGCCAAATCCAATAACAAGATCATTAAAACAGAGTGAGTCCCTGTTTCCAATAAAACCCTTAATCTTCACTTCTGCTAGAAGACCATTAGTGTGGATAATAGTTCTGCACAGAGTTGACTCTTTATTTCGGAAGTGTAAGATGGAGTTGAGTTGGCAGCCTTGTGTGAAAGACCTTTCCTTTAGACCTCGAACCCAGTTTTCCAGCGTGGCACTACAGACCGTACATGCTGTCTGATCTAAAACAGCAGATATCCTACACGACTGCTGGCTTATCCCACATCCAGGTCCATTCATCAAAATGGCTGTGTTCCATTTTTTTGTGTGTGCGTGTGTGTGTGCATGGCACAGTGCTGTTCATTCCATCACACATTTATCAGTCTGAGCTGAAGTCGACTAGTTGATTCATCACATACAGTCTTCAGATTAATGCACCACACAGTCCAAATCTGGTCTGAACCAAAAGGTGACGGAGTGCATTTGAACAGGTCTGATTTGAGGAACAGCTGTCAGTTTTATATATGATTTTGAATGTTTGGACCAGACCTTTGGTCATTTGTGAGTCGATACCAACCATGGTGTTGTGTTTATAAACCCCACAGCTCTTTATTAAAGATTTGTATCACCTAATTATTGTTATGTAACATCCAGCTTTATTGCATTCGCTGCAATTATTGCTATTATATCTGCTACCAAGTCCAGATAAATAGGAGGATTGTGCCAGGAGGAGTAGCCCTTTAAAAACTGTGCCAAATCGATTATACAGGTTTTTTTTACTGTGACCACAAAAAAAAACAACTAAAGAATAAGATGATAATAACTGATCCAATGAACACACACACGCACACACACGCACACACACACTTTCACCATTAATTATAATCACTATACATATCCATTACGTATGACATACTTACACTTTAGGACACTATAGAGGTTTATGTACTCTGTACAACCACCAAGAGGTTTTATAATTCTAATATTATAAAAAAAAATGTGTATAATAAATTAAAAAATTAAAATAAATAATAATAATAATAATAATAATATGTATAACCTACAGTAACTATTACAGTTTAAACAGAAGCTACAGTATTTTAAAACATCTTTATGCTTAATAACCCAACACATACAGTATATTATGAATGAAAAATAAGAGCTGTAGTGTATAAAGGTAAAGTATAAGATGTAGCTCCAACATATAATTTATGTTGGGATATGATAAAAAAAGCAAAAAGGCTTGAGCAACAACACAGAACAACACTGCATTAAGATGCTGAAGAACCAGAAGGCAGTGGTCCTGTTTTACACAGAGACAAATCCAACGTGACAGAAATGGAGGGATCTTTTCAGTGAAAGGCCAAGAGTTTGTGGCAGCTTGAGTACTTAAAGCAATCAGGTGTGTGTGTGTGTGTGTGTGTGTGTGTGTGTCAGGGAGTGGAGGGCCGGGATTACCCTGGGGGAAGCAAGCGAGCTAATCCACACAGTCAGAGAGTCACAGATTCAGACACTCAAGGTGGGGTAAACAAAATTCTGTTGCACTATCACCGACGGCTTTACCGTACAAAGTCTTCACAGGGAATTAAGTCTCAGCGCGAACACATCCATTCATACTGCTTCTGGAGAGATGAGCGTGCGAACCCCGGCACTAGTGATGATGTATAGATTCGAGTGAATGTCAAGTGCTAAAGCTCAATGGGTTTATTATGTATTCATCAGATTTAAAGAGCGCTGCAGCAAGCGGTGGTGCTTCAATGTCATGAAAGGCATTACACATGATGTTTTTGAGTCTTTTCGTTTTGTTTTGTTGGAGGATCTAAACAGAGGATTTCCTCCACCACTTTCCTTGACCACATAAACCAGCTTACAGATAATTAATAAACTTAATAAAACTTAATAAACTACAATGCTAGCTGTAGAGAAAGAGAGAGAGGACTAAGTTGATTTCATGTCCGTGGCTCGCACAGCCATGGTTCTCTGCAGTCTCAGAGAGTGGCGCTTAAAAAAGTTACATTTTTATTCACAGCAAGCCTCGGGTAAGAGAGGGTGTGAGAGGTGTGTATGTGTGGGTATGTGTGTTTGAAATGGAGAGATAAAGAAGGGACTGCATTTGATTTGCAAACAAAAAGCAACAACGAGTGGTGAGATGTATACATGGCATCATTCAAAAGCACAGATACGGAATAAAAAAAATTAAAAAAAAGGAAATATAATGTAAAGGTGAAGAAGTAGCACAAACAACATATTGGGTAGTTTGTATACACACACACACACACACACACACACACACACACAC
>JAFMOD010000615.1:397303-446755 GCA_019802435.1 Corydoras maculifer | reverse complement strand
TATAACCCAAAGCTTTAAAATGTCCTTGAAGCACTTTTTAAAAAATGGCCACCCACACCAACATCAGAGAGGGCTGGCCCTGGGTTCTATCAGCCCTAACGAGATCCAGGGTTAATTAGAAGGACAGAACATGTATAATGGTGTTGGCAGCACTCCATTACAGGAGCCCGGCACCCTGGAGAAGATGGTGATGTGCGATTTGACTGGATTCTGACATGACAATCTATAACTCCACAAAGGCACTTTGACAGGCTTACTAATGAAAAATGCCTGTCTCCTCTAATGTGAGGCAAGAGAGACAAAAGTGGCAAGCGACAGATAGACTAGAAAAGAGAGCGAGAGAAGTCATGGTGCATATTTGCTCCGTGTCCACAGAGACATCACCAGGCATCCTGCCTGATGAAGCAAAGCTTTGTCCTCTCTGCTGTTACCTTTTGTGGGATCTAGGAAAAAGGAGATCAACAAGAAAGTCACCCATTGTTGGATAGCCTCGTGGTTTTGGGCGCAACGTGATTGATGTCACTCAGAGCGGGTAGCGCCGTTTCCCACTAAAAAGAGCCAATCAATCAGCAGGAGCCAGGCGCCGAAGCAACCGAGTGAAGCCTGAGCACCAGTCGAACACAACCAAGTGTCCTCGGTTTTCCTTAGCAATCAATCAAGCTTTTATCTAAACCTTTAAAATTTCCATCTACCCTTAAAAAACCATTAACTACCCAATTTCTTTGGTTAACCTACGAACAAAAAATATTTTTAGAAAAATGAAAAGCCTCTTTACTGATAAATCACAGCAATCCAGGTTTGAACTTAAGTTCTGTCTTAAAATTATTATTATATATATTATTATAAATCAATCTAAACTCTCACCTCATTATCTTCCACTTCTCTAATATTTTATATTAATTTAATATATTAATAATTAATAATAATAATATTTAATATAATAATATCCTTTAATTTAGATAGGGGAATTTTGATTTGGGAATAAACCGGAGAAACATGGACTCTCCAACCAGATCACAAACACACTTTTTGCTGCGGAAGAATTTGATTTAGATCATGATGTTTCACTTGTTGTAAGACGCCTTTCATTTGAGGTTCTTGACGGATCCCATGTCTCAGAGACTTTGCTTGACGTCTTGAAAAGGTCAGCTACACTCTGTGGATGTGTTTATGGTTTCTATGGAGCTAGTTGGGCTCGTATCATGGATGGTGACGGGCTATGGTGTAAATATTACAGCATTCGGATAATTATACTCTACTGTGTTCTGTTGTATAACTTAGAGTTACTATTACATCCAATATTGCACAACATTTGTGTTCTGCACTCATTCTAAACTCACCATTTTATCAGCTCCACATATCACATCAATGTATTTTGTAGTTTTACAGTCCATTATACTTAACTTGTTGTTTAATGGTCAGAACCCTCAAAGTTCTGTATTATTGGGGTGGCGGATGACACTGACCTGGTGTTGGTGTGTTAGTGTAGTGTGTTGCATTGTTATAAGAGAATCAGATGCAGCGGAAGTTTTCAAGCACCTCGCTGGCTCTGCTGAGATCAGAATAGTCCAGCCATCAAAAATGTCCCACCACCAGCATCCTGTAGTCAGTGTCCTTTCAGAGCTGATTAATGATCAGAGGATGGCTAACACAAAGTGTGCAGCACCAAATGAGATACTGTCTCGGATTATACATCCACTGCCTAAAAACTCCAGCAGCGTTGTGGGTTGATACCTTCATAATAATATGACACACTAGCACACCACCATCATCAGCCTTAGTGCAGTGCTGTGAATCGTCCACCAACATTCATTCATTCATTCATTATCTTCCGCTTTGTCCTACATTAGGGTCGCGGTGGGATTCCTCATGCCCATCCAGGGGAGAACGTTTTGGGCTCTGGGCAGATAGACCCAGGACAGGGCGCCAATCCATCGCTGGGCACACACTCACTCACACAGACACACTCTATATGGGGCAATTTGGAGAACTCAAATTGACTTGATCCATGTTTTTGGACTGTGGGAGGAAACCGGAGAACACGGAGGAAACCCACGCGGAGATGGGGAGAAAATGGAAACTCCACCCAGATGGGGATTTGAACCATGAACCACTAGCGCTGAGAGACGAACGTGCTAACCACTAAGCCACCGTGCCGCCCTTCCACCAACATTAACATAGTAAAAAAAGGATTGTAGTACATCTTTAAAGTACGTAGAGATGATGGGGATATATAAACACGTACACAATACGCGTTTATGGCCAGTCTGCTGAAAGGGGCTATTCTCTGCCAACAGCATTGATCGTATCACTCTATTTTTGGAGACCACACAAAAACAATGACCTGTAACATGGTGACCAGGAAAAAGGCAAAGCAGTAATTAGTGTAACCTTGAATGACCTCTGCTGGGATGTTGCGCAGGGGGGCTACAGAATGCTTGGCCGGATTCAGTGCAGCTTAGAAAGCAACAGCGTGACGAGCAGGAGGTTTCGGGGGAGAGGTCAGCTCAATCCTGAATCAGAATGGATGAAGCTCAGAGTAGCAATTACAGTAGAGAGCAAATGGGAAGGTCACTTCCAGATATGAAGCACCAGTTCAGTAAATCTATAAACCACCACTGAATGATTCCACTATCTACTCACTTCTGCTATTACTTTTCACATGAAGTTTTTACACAGAATGGAGTACATGACACACCACCGGGCTCATTGCTTTCTGATTTGACTTACATAAAAGTTCACTGAAGAAATTAGATGAGAGAGGGAGTGCAATATTGTGAATAGATTATGAAAAACAGGTGTTGTTAGGTCCCACATATAGCGGAGTGCAGTTACACCACGTTTACGTGATTTATTGACAACAATGCATGCCCTCTCGGGCCTTATTGTTTTCTTTATTAAATGGGTAGTTCTGGTCCTTAAATCTGATTGGCTGAGCAGTTTACCCAGCTGTGACATTGACCATAACACACACCTTTGATTGCTTTACATATCATCCATCCATTATCTTCTGCTTTATCCTATATTAGGGGGCAGATACACCCAGGACAGGGCGCCAATCCTTCGCTGGGCACACACTCACTCACACATACACACTCTATATGGGGCAATTTGGAGAACTCAATTGACTTGATCCATGTTTTTGGAGTGTGGGGGGAAACCGGAGAACCTGGAGGAAACCCACACGGACACGGGAAGAACATGAAAACTCCACCCAGATGGGGATTCGAACCGGGAATCCCTAGTGCTGAGAGGCAAATGTGCTAACCACTAAGCCACCGTGCTGCCCTTTACATATCAATGCTTGATATATAATGCATTATTATAAATAATTTACTATAAACGGAAATACAGAGTAATATAAACAGTGAGCCGATTCCGTTTTAAATAAACACATTTATGAAATTATGTTTTTTATTATTGTGTGTTTGTAACCGTTCGATAAATGCAATAATGCATGGTCATCAGTGCTCATCAGGCTCGCTGTTTATATTAATCTGTATTTTTCCATTAATGGTACCTGATTTAAAATAATGTTTAACCACTTTCTCATGTTTCATGCATTGATACGAATGTGAAGTGCTTTGGGGTGTGCATTATTGTAAATGTCACAGCTGGAAAAACGGCAAAGCCAATCAGATTTAATGACCGGAACTACCCATTTTATAAAATGCATTCTCTCAGATGATATTGATTACTAAATAAAAGTGTTCTCAAATAACAGTTCTCTATTTGTAAGTGGTTCTACTTTTACGAGTTTGTAGGGGCGAGGTCAATAGCCAGCATAATTCCTCAACCCTTTAACAGAAATTCGCTGTATAAGCCTCTTAAGGCAAAGTCATCATCGGTTCAATGATTTCAAACTGAATGAAACTAAAGTCAAGTGTCATGTTTTGAATTAAGACCTGCCCTTATGTTTGGAACCACGAGTCCAATCTTCCAAGACAAAACAAATGAAATGGCATGACATTTGACTGCCGTACACGAAAGCGATCTGGGACTTACAGAGGATTGAGCCATGTTAAGAGGTAGAATGCTATTTCCTGGTGGATGTACCATGGCAAATATACAGTTTCACTTAATGCGGTAGGGTTCGTCCATGCCTTCAGGTTTGCCTTTTGTTTGTAGACCCGTACAAAAAAAAAAATCCAAACAGCTGAGATAAGCCATGATCAAAGAGTGCTATATTTGCTTCTCACTAACATTTGCTTGCATCACACTGTAATAAAGCAGTATGTTTACAACTGCCTGAGATCAGATTTGTATTGGCATGAAGATGCTGAGGATGGAGCCACCAGGCAGAAGGAGGCCAAATGCATTTGGCCAAATATTTAGGCATCAGTTACAGATGCTTGAGTTTTCTCTGGGTGTTAACTAGGGTGTTATTAGATGGTTGCTAGGGCAGACACAAGATCACACCGCTTGTTTACAAAAGCCACTACGAATACTTACAAAAGACAGACAAAAATGTAAGCCCAGAGGAAAAAAATAGATCACTTTATGTTTATTTTAGCATAATCGATCCCAAAAACCGCAGACACACTGCAGGGATGGTATATTAGATACAGGTTATCAAATCCAATAAAGGAGGCACTGGTTATTTTTTGCCTCTTTGATTAACTTCTCTCATTTAGAAAGCTGCGAATACTGCTAAAGCTTTTTACCAGATCAGTGTCATTTTTATCCGTCTTTTTCCAAAAGGGCGTGATGTGGAATCGATAACAAGCAGAGCCAAACTGCTGCCAATAAATGATATTCAAGTACTTGTGTCTACATGGCCTTCACGCCCTGAGATATTTGCAGATACAAATGTTTCCTTTCCTCAGCAGATTTATGGACAACATCAAAAAAATC
The DNA here is from genome assembly GCA_019802435.1 of Corydoras maculifer. NCBI lineage: Eukaryota > Metazoa > Chordata > Actinopteri > Siluriformes > Callichthyidae > Corydoras > Corydoras maculifer. The sequence goes on along the minus strand of JAFMOD010000615.1, from coordinate 441,901 downwards.
ATAATACTCTTCTTGGTCCATGAGCAGAATACCAGATGCTAAGTGAACTATTTGATCAGATGTCTAGGTAGACTTCAAGTTGCAGAATTTGGAACAGGAAACTTTTGAAAAATATTTTTTAAAAATGATAACATTTAAAATGATTTTATACATCTGAGGTTTGATGAGCAGCATAACTGTACTGACTGTGCAGAAATGGTGGGCCAATAAATGGGGTTTTAAGCTTCTGGAAAGAAGAAAAGTCAAAATTCCTGACTTTGCCAATTTGATGCTATGGGTCCTTGAGAAACTTTTTTTGGTTGTTAGTCAGTAAAACCATTAAATCTCATCTAAGCTCCCATCCTCCATCCAGGGGATGAACATGTGAAGAACATGAAAATTCTACCTATATTGCGATTCAAGCCTGGATCCCCAGTGCAGAGAGGTGGATTTAATTTTATATAATGTAGTTTCTCATTTTTTCTGCATGTTAATAATGTCATCATTCTTTTCTTGAAACGTGTTTTTTGAAAATGATTTGATTCACTGGACATAAGGACTTTAACTGCCAATCCCTATGGTTATAACAAATTAATGTTCTTTTAATTGCGAGTCATGAATATGTAAGTGCGGTATCATCATGCAGCACCTCATATGTACGGCAATATAAAGGGGATTTTTTTTTTTCTCCTCACCATCCAGAAACTATTCAATTCAACATGCTGCATGTGACTCGAGTGCCTAATTCTACTGGTTAACAATTTTGGTAAATTGTTCTCTGCGGGGACACCAAGTAAAATTACTGCTCAGCAGTGCAGAGCTGCTGCCAACAACTGAGATTCGAGTGCCAGCTGTTCTATGTGCCCTCTATGACCAGGGGTGCAAGAATATTTAATGGTCTCTTCCTCACTAAACTAAAGTATAAGACATTCTTGCCTATTGGTATGCAGTGAACCTACCTGCAACTCTCTGAAGGGTCAAATGGCAAATTCCCCAACACATTGCAATGTGCCCTTGTGGTTTTGTTTGCGGTGGGTGCAATGACCATGTGAGAATCAGTGGTCATGCAGGTTCACCTTGTACATTTACTAAATTACCAGCCATCAGAGCAATCTCTTGGGTAAATGTTAATTGCACATTTAAATGTCAACACGCGCCACATCAGCCTTAAGCATACACTAGTGATTAACCTATGCTTTAAAACTACAACACTAAGGGCAATGCTTATTTAAGTCATGTACATCTGAGTACAATAACAAAACAATATAAGCAAAGTTATTTTATTATTTCCTTTGCAAAATACATCGGAATGATATTAAGGTGGTTTAAGTTTTTTATTTCCTTTTACTTTATTTTCATTTTGTTGTTTCTCTTGTATTAGATGGCACAATGGCTTAGTGGTTAGCATATTTGCCTCTCAGTACTGGGGATCCAGGTTCAAATCCAAATCTGGGTGGGTTTCTGTGTTCTCCCACAGTCCAAAAACATGGATTCTAGGTAAATTGTCTGGTCTAAATGACCCCTTAGTGTGACTGTGTTTGTGTGCCCAGCAATGAATCGACACCCTTTTCTTGGTGTATTTGCGCAGTCCCCGTAAGGTTATCCTCTGGATGGGGAACCTGCCCATGACCCTAGTTGACGATTAGGTAAAAGATAATGGATGGATGTCCCAAATACCCTGCTCACTAATATCACAGTTACTGTCCTGTCTACCAAATAAATGAAGAAACTTGCTTTTATTGCTGCACGTGATATTTTTCCAGTGATGTCATTAGTGACACTTTTACAAGACCTCATTATGTTGTATCATGCTGTTCTTATAGGATGTTGCGTGTTCTTAGTCTATTATAGAACTTGAATAATCAATAATACATGTACATATAAAATCAATAATTAAATATCATGTGAAATTAACATTGAAAGCTCCTCAATGTGGGATGATTATTTTCAGCCAGTAGGAAACGAAATCCACTGTCAGCTTCTAATACATTATTCATGTATCTGTATCCATATGTATGCACCGCATATGCATAATATTTCATGTAATCTTATTTTACTAATCTTCAGAATTTATGGGGCAGTAAATTAAAAGTCTGTTGCGCTGAAGCGATTTCTATCCTTTGCATAAGGAAGCATTAAAATATGGACTGGGAGGTAATAACGGAAGAAACAGTAAACTGCAATCATTCTATGTTGGTGATTTAGTACAAAACCAGAAAATGTGCCATAATGTCGATAGAAATAATTTGTTCTTGATGAGCGCGGCATAAAACAGAAGTATAGTGATGAGCCTGCATGCACCGTGACATGCTAATGCAATCAACCTCTTGCTTAATCTGTCTTCCCTGTAAACACACAAAACTCAGATGCAAGAGTGTCAAAGGGATCGGTGTTTTAAACGCAAAGCAGTGGAATCAAAAATGCATTTAATTTTTTAGGTGAGAAAACTGTGGAATGATTGCATTTACGTGCACAGTATCCACTGAGAGACATGCTGAGTGATGACATCACACAGAAGCCGTATTACATGATATATGAAGGAAGCTAGTTTGTATTCAAAAACCTTCCCTTGCCATAAGATCAAGCGGAGTGGTGTAATTAGTCCCATGGATGCCAAATCAAACCAATAAAGCTCACGCTTAAGAGTAATCTTGGCAAGCCACAACATCTTACAGCAAGAGGGCGGCACTAAGATTCAGTTTGATGTCTGTGCTGTTTGTGGGTAGTCTTGGTTCACATGCCAGTAACACTCCCAGAACTCTTTGATATACTCATTTAGAATTTAAGACAAACTTTGTAAAGGAAAGTTTAGTTGTTTATTTATGAGTATTAACCTCGAGACAGGACTCTATTGAGCTCTATCAAAAATGAAGAGTTACAAGTGATACAAGCAAATGGGGAATGTTTTGTATCACCAATTTACCTAACAGCATGTCTTTAAACCCACTCAGACTCCACACAGAAAGTACCTTTAACTGTCTCAACCAGGAATCAAACCCGGGACCTCCTTACTGTGAGGTATAGACACTTAGCACCACACCACCTTGCAATGCTGTTGTATTATCCATGTGAAGCCATGTGTTTGAGACTAGAGAACGTGTAGAAAACCCACGCAGACACAGGGAGAACATCCACACAGATCAGGATTCGAACCTGGATCCCCAGCGCTGAGAGTTACATACTTGCTGTGTACTTCTGGTTGCTGTTTTCAATGTGGGGATTTAGGGGCTTGGTGGGAGGGAGGTATATTTGTATTTCATTTATTTATTATCTGTTTGTTAACATCTGTTTCTTTTTTATGTGGTAAACATGTAGTTCACCCCTTGCAGTCATATTCCTGTCGTTTTCTTCATGGTTCTTTCAAGTGGACAAACAAAGGGACAGAGAGAGAAACGAAACACTCTCAGATGTGGTTCTGTGGGTTGGAACTGGTTATGTACACTACAGTCTTTGTACTGCCTCGTGTTCACAGGCCTTCAGGGGTTACATCTCCAAATCTAACCCAGTATGTTAGTGCTGTCTAGTGGTTCTTCATTAGATACAAAGGATCCATGATCTAAAAACAGAAGTAAATGAATCAAAACCATTTATAACCCTACTTCCCACCCCTACAGAGTAGTTCTTTGTTCTCTGTGGTATATTTTTTAACATCTTGCTAACTTGCCCAATGATTTGTTGTTAGGACCAATATATATAAAAGAATAATATATTATGATTTTGGGTTTGTATTTAGCTCTAGAGCATTAACTTAACTGCGTGGCTTATCTTTTCTTATTACTGAACCCTTTTTTTTATTACTGAATGGAACTTCTCTGAATGCATTTAGTAGCTTGTCTTTGTCACTGGCGCCAAACGTGAATCTGGCAGACTGCAACATTGCTCTCAGAGGAAAAGTTTAAGTATCTTGTCTTATTAAAAGAACCATTATTTTTCCAATAAAACGGTGACACAAATAAGAATAAGAAGCAATCAGCTTCTTATCCCGTCAGTAATTTTTAATATGTGTAAACTCTATTAAAACCACAACCAGCTACATACTACAGTTACTTTTCATATACCAGTGAGCTGATTAAATGTTCCAAAGTACATCACTGCCTTGGCTCCAGCCAGCTAGAAGTTTAATGCCCCTGACCCTGAGGACTTGATAATAAGGCATGATGCATTTAGCATTAGCATTAGCACACAGTGGAGATTGTAAGATTATCAGTGTATTAGTACAAAAGCTTCCTAATGCTAATGCCTGTCTAGCTATCGCTTGCTTTTTTAATGTGCTGGTGTAAGGGAGATTATGCTGACAGTTTAACATGCTTGGGTTTTATAACGGCCTTGGATGCAATTTGAATTTCTGATGCCTGTATATTTGCATTTGTGTTACATGGATAAGTGGATTCATTTCCTATTATATTTAATCTGATGCACTGCAGTGTTTTGTCATGAATATTTACCGAATTGCATCATCTATGCTTTAAATTTAGTTCATAAGTGTTTGATTATATACATTACATACACAGTACCAGTCAAAAGTTTGGACCAACCTTAAACCAGTTTTTCACTGAAGTTTACGTACCTGTAAGATGATCTTTACCGTCATTTGCTGTAAAAGTAAGGGGATTGGGGGGGGGGGGCAGAAAGAGAGAAAAAAACTCACATTATTATAATATTCACCATGATGATCATCATTCAAATCATTTACCTAAAAACTGAGCCGGTAAGTTCATTGGTTCATGAAACTTCCTGATAACTAATAAGGATTCCTTTATTTCTCCCTGGAAACATAATTACGATAATCCCACCCAGGCAGAGCCAAGTATGAAAACTCAACAAATACAAAATGAAATGTAAATGTTAATCACTGCACCATAACTATCTCATTATGATATGCTCTGCTCTTCTGGGTCTCAGTAATCTCTTTTGTCAAGATTTATTCCACAGTGTGTACTGCATTGCCAGCCTGTGTCAAGCCAGTGTCAGTTTTCTGCCTATGCAACAAATTTTGGAAACACATTAGTTTTTTTTTTTTTTTCACTTATATGAACATGGAAGCAGAGCAGGATTTCATTCAAAACAAATGGATACAAATAATTCGACTTGAGGTGCACAATGCACTTTTGAGCCACTGGGGTGTTTGGAGATAATGGGGAAACGAAGTTACTGTGATTTGTGCACACAGTGTTATGTGTTACGGTATGAGTGCAAAGTTAAAAATAAAAGTGTATTTAAAAATGTAGCAGGTCTAAATTTAATATCTGAAGTAAACAACCTAATAAATGATTTTTGCTGAGTTTGGAGAAACTAAACAGTCTGATCTACATGAGCATGTTGGATCTGAACAGGACATTTGTTTCAGCATGTCTGTGGATGTTCACTTTAGAACTCTTAGTGTAGAACAGGTATTTACTGCCCTCCTTGAGACCCATGATACAACTGCAGAGGAAGAGTGTGGAAAATGTAATGATCTACAAATTATGGGGCAGGTGGCTATTTGATGGCCATTTGTAGTGACAAAATGCTTTGGCACGATGAGAGCACAGCATGGGCTGCAGCTTGACTTTGAAAATGCAGCAAAATTATAGAGTACTGGATTCTTAACCTTCAGCACATTAGTAATGTGGCATGTGCAACACAAAGCCAACCTTATTTCTGACTATCAATCATGTTTTTAAGCTGCACCACAATCCAAGTCTCCAACAGAAATGAAAGGTGAACTTAATGACGAAAATATGTTAATTAATTGAATGCCTCTTAGTTTTGTTATTCACAAATATACAAGTCATTGTGGCTTAGTGGTTAGCACGTCCACCTCTCAGTGCTGGGGATCCAGGTTCGAATCCCGAGCTGGGAGTTTCCATGTTCTCTTCAAAGTGAATTGGATTCTCTAAATTGCCCCTATATATGGTATGTGTGTGTCTGTGTGAGTGAGTGTGTACCCAGTGATGGATTGTCCTGGGTGTATCTGCCCAGCGACTGAAACACTCTTTTCTTGACACTAATACAGGATAATACAGGATTTAGCCGGAAGATAAATGAATAGTAATAATCATAATATTGTTGTAGAATGTTGATTTCTTTATCCACCTCTTTCCAGATCAATTCCAATGCACTCTGGGAAACAATTCTGGACTGATAGTGAAACTTTGACTATTTATTTTATTTCTGTGTGTGTGTATGTGTGTTTTGATGCCTCTAGTGTTCCATTTCATCACTCCCTACAGGGCAATGATACGGCCCACAAGCACAAACACTTTGTTGAGCTCCTCGCTCTGCCGGGGCTTTTCTCCCTAAGGTTTGTCTTTTTGGCAGTCTGAAATTTGAGGGAAGAATATGTGGCGCTCATGTTTGAGGCAGTGCAAAAAGAACCCAAAGGCTTTGCCAACCTTTCAGTAAAATAAGCATATTTTTACACTATTAGAGCAAATGCAAAGAAGTATATGATAATCACATCTTTATAAACAAGCCAGACAGGAGTTCATCACAAAACACGCACACACACACAATTATGTCTTTCTTAAGTGTACTGTCATTAATATGAGTCAAATGTGCTGATGTAGGAAACTGATAAAACCCAAATGGTATGTTCATTAACAGAACAAAAAACATTATGGTATGTGCATCTAAAACATATCCATCGCAACAAAACAGATAACATCAGGCAACTTTTGACTTAGTAAGCTCCTCATATGTTAGTCTTTGCCCATATCCTCTCTCAGCTTGATCATTGGAATGCATTACTTGCTGGTTTTCCAGCTCAACCAACTCAGGGGAGTCCATGTTACTCCACTACTCCTCTCTCTCATCTCTACTGGTTTCCTGTAGCTGCCTGCATTTAATACAGGGCTCTTACTTTGGCCTACAGGACAATCTCTGGATCTGCTCCCAAGAACCCTACACTCTTTTTCCAAAAGATACACCCTGGCATGAATGTCACCGGCTGCCTTAATCTTGCCAAGGTGCCAATTACCTTAATACCTTTTTCACTGCTGAATGCTGAAATGATCTCTGAACTCTGAGACATTTAGTGTTTTTAAGAAATTATTTGGGACGCATCTCTTCTGGAAGCATTTATTTCCATATACTTCTAATCAGGATTAGTAATATTGCAACTCAGCTGGTGCCTCCCTAACTTACTGCCTTTTGTTGTTCTTTTTTTATTATAGTGTTCCCCAAATAACAATGTGATGTAATATGAAAAAACAGCAGATGGAACAAGAACAAAGAGTCAAATGCAAACACCTGGAAATCAGAGAAAATGAAATCAGCTGCAGAGAGATGGGCCAAAGAGTAGAAAGCATTTAGATTGTTATTAAATAAAGGACATAATGTAATTCCTGAGGAACGTCATTAAATGCTGTTTCAGAACACTAATTGCAAGCTTTTCAGATTCATGTGGTTAGCGTTACAGATTTCAGAGGAAAACCATTGTGTGTGTTGTGAAAAATGATAACATCCAAGTAATCCTCCAGCCATGGTAACAAGTTAATAGCAGACCGTTCACCCAGACAAAAGGATGAAAGTGTATTTGGGATGTTGCAAGACCAATCTATAAGCCAGCATTGGCTCGATGTTATGCCAACAGTAAGGGACTGTCAGCGTGCTGCTGAATATTGAGGTGGCTCAGCAGATGTTAGATGCTCTCTTGCATCTCAGTGAAGGATTAGCACAGTGTTTCTCACGCGCAGCTTGCGTACTCGTTCAAGCAGCCTGAAGATGATGAAGTCTGCAGCACGTTTGCTAGTTTAAGTACAAAATGCGTGACAAAAGTCAAGAGCATATATGCCTTAGAGAAGTCAAAGGTAAAGGAGACCCGAACTCAAGATTAGGAATTAAATGGTATTAATTCAAGCAATTATAGGCCAGTGGATTCACATAATGCTTACAATAACATCCACCATCTGTATATTATCTTCCACTTAATCATGTACTAGATTCGTGTGGGGAAGGTGCCCATCCAGGGGAGAATGTTTCAAGCGCTGGACAGATACACCCAGGACAGGGCATCAATCTATCGCTGGGACACACTTATTCCCTAAATGGACACACAATATACTGTATAGGGGCAATTTAGAGCAGCCAATTTACCGTGAATGTACGGAGGAGCCATGGAAGCAGGTGAGGTAGTGGATCTTACATGTGGAATTAAGTCTGGAGTCCTGTGATCTGTGAGGATGCATGATGCTGTACTATGGTGTATGTTAATGAGGTTTCTCATTAACATTATTTATATTTCAGTACTCTGAGCATACATATACACCTTCAATCACCAAAAAGTATTTTTTATTATTATTCATTACTCAGGTCTCAGTAGACTCAACATGTCCCTAGGTATTTAGTATTTCAATACAGGAATTAAAAAATGTGTTTATAGGAAATGAAGGTGTGCACACTCTTTCCAATAAATCCTGATACAAGAGATTTGTTACAGCACTTGTAGGAAATTTGTATATTTGCACATTGAGACAGCAAGCTCGCTGACAAGAGCGCATGCTAATTGAGCCATTCTTACCTTACAGGCGGTTTAAATCCCTAATCAGGAGTCACTCCAGCTGGCAGGGCCAAGCACTATTTTGGGTCTTGTGCAAAAAATGATTTTCACAACAACTCCTCCGTAAGCTGCATTCACACAAAATGCTGTCTGCTTGCAAAACTGATATGACTTTTGTTTTCTTTAATGGAAGTTACAGTAATATAGGGAATTTGTGAAAAATGTATCCTAGTCAGGAAGCAGATAGATACAGAATGATATGGCTGTAACATGGCACAAACAAAAGCACTACCTGAACTGAAGTGAATGGCTGTTCAGAGATTGTCTTCTGATTAGAGTCCCATGCCACTCTGTCCTCTCAGTCACAAAATGGACATGGTCCTAAAAAAAAGTATCCTCCATTTATGTTTATTGCTAAACCTGTAAACCAAGATTGTGCATTTGTGTTGTATATAATGTATGTATATACATATCTTTCTCTATCTTATTTATATATATATATATATATATATATATATATATATATATATATATATATATAGTGTATCACTTTTGGAATGTACCTTTAGCATTTAGGACGAGACGTTTGATAACCCAGTAGAAACGTATATATTATGTAGCCAATTTTGACCATTAAGTGAGGCCAGGGCGTTTGATAATCCCTTAGTGGTGTTGCTGGGATACCATGGTGCTTTTAAGTCAGCACATGGAGCTCATTTCAGGTCTTTAAACCCACTACTTGAAATGGCAGTATAATGGGTGTCACATAGATCCAACCCAGAATTATATCTTGCTTAAGGCATTAAAGATTTTAGCTTAAATGGTATCACTAAATATCGTGGGCCCTAAATACAGCTGCTAAAGGTAGAACGGAAGGTTTTCAGCTTTTAATACAGCTGTTATGCTCATGATTTCAAAATGCCGCTCTTGTTTCTTACATTGCTGGTCATGCTGCACGTTATAAAGCTATTGTGTAGCAGTTTATTTGTTAGGAGTCATGTTCAGAGAGCTATAAACCCTTACTGACTGCGGAATTTACATAAACATGAATCATCTCTCATCAAAGATCAAACTATATGTCTGCTTATTTATAAGCTGGTTGTAAATAAATGCATTAAATTGATGAATAATGCTACTCTTGTACATCATGTCACTTGTAACGAAGTGAAGAACGCGGCATTATACACACTTGCTTCTTAGGGGTTGTTTCAGCAGATCATTATTCTCCATCCTGCCCTGTCTTATGTGTCCTCCCTCCCTTACCTGAAATACCTGCATGTCCTCTCTCACTGCATCTATAACACCTCCTCTTAGGCCTCCTTCTCCTCCTCCTGTCTGGTGGCTCCATTCTTAGCATCCTTCTGCCAATATAAACCTCATCCATCATCTGTACTCATCCAAACAACCTAAATCTCACCTCTCTAAACATCCTACCTGTACCGTCTCTCTAATAAACTCATTCCTTATCCTGTCCATCCTCATCACTCCATACGAGAACCACAACATCTTAATTTCAGCTACTTCCAGCTCCATCTGCTTTTGGTCAGTGCCACTGTCTCTACATCATACAAAACTGCAGGTAATATCGTCTTTAAACCATTAAAATTGTAGTTTCTAAATGCTCCCATGTTAAGTTTTGTATGGAAACCTGTTAAGGATTGTAGTTTTAATTAATTTAACTAATACTTTATGGTGGAACAGAAGGTAATTTGAGACCTGTCTGCATTATTCTCTAACTGTATTAAAGTCTAACCCTAAGTCACTAGGGAACTGAACCCAGGACCTTCTTGCTATGAGGCAAGTATTTTTCTTTATGCTCTGTTTCTAAATATCAATTTTAAGCCAGTTAGCTTGGAGCTGACCTGTGAAAAGATCTTTGGTATTTGCTGTAATGGACATTCAGCAGGTGATGCATTCAATGTTTTTACAATACACACCTCACTGAGAGCCACACTGCCTTTATATTGCCATGTAAACATTGTCTTTTATTTATCTTACCAACAAAACTGAGACAGAACATAATCCAAATGATCCTCATAAGAATGGATGCACATATCGAAATCACCTAGCAGTAAATCTTTAGTCCTCCACCTTAAAATACCACGCTTTTCTTTTTTATGTGGTTTTGGGGAGTGTCTAATGCAGCAAGAAATATCGGCATGGAAACAGTGCTATAAAATCCCTCTGAATTATTTTATTTCTCCACTATAATATCATTCCCTGCAGTGTCAATAGTTCCTTTCGCAGGCAAATAAATCAAATATTTTCACCCACAAATGTCAGCTGTTCAAGAAATGTTCAGTGTCAAGATCCAACAACAAGCCATTTTATTATCGTATCTCTTTATTATGTGCCTCCATGTGATTCATCTACAAAAATATGATGAGCTAGTAAAATAAATTGTGCTGTCACCTCAAATTCCACGTTAAAATGAAAATCATACGAGGCAATTATAATCATATTGACTGGGAGAAAATAGGCAACAGCTGTTATGTGAGGTGCATATATACCCGTGTATATACGTACAGAGAATACTTTGTACATCTCAATTGAATTTATTGGTCTTTAGGTTTTCAAACACCAGGAGGTGCCGATTTTTTTGGGGGGAAGCACAGTTATGACTTATCACTATACAGCAAGCCCTCTTTCAAATTGATATTTTGTCAGCCAGGTGATAAGTCTAAGCCTTGGGACAGATTTGGTTCAATCTGAGCGACAACCTACAGGAAGTAATATCCACATATAAGCTGATACCACACCAAAAGGTGTGTGAGGGAGATAGGAGAGCACAAGGCATGTGGTGAGAGGCTCATGGAAACATGGATGAGTCATTCTCAGTCTCAGTCCAACCAAGTCATGAAGCAGATGCAGCAGGATCAGTAACACAAAGTTACGTCAAATCTAAACAATTCAGGAGAGGATAATGACATAAATGCGTTTCCAGCATGACTGTGCCACAAAACACAATGTAATGTCCATGAAGATATGATTCAGATAGTTTGGCATGGAAATGCTTCACCGGTCCACATAGAGCCCTGACCTCAACCCAATTGAACAGTTTTGGAATAAAGTACAACTGCGACTGCAAGCAGGGCTCTCTCATCTCACATCAATCGCAGATTCTCTTCTGTGTGAAAAGGCATAAATTCTCACAGACACACTTCAAAATCTTATAGGAAGTCTTCATAAAAGAGAAGAAGCTGTTAGGGCTGCAGAGAGGGGAACCAACTTGGAAAGAAATAAAAACCCATATGGGTGTTGGGTTTATATATATATATATATATATATATATATACATTTTCTTCCGCTTTATTAGGGTCGCGGGGGGTCCCCTATGCCCATCCAGGGGAGAACGTTTCAGGCGCTGAGCAGATACACCCAGGACAGGGCGCCAATCTATCACTGGGCACACACTCACTCACACAGACACGTACGCATACACACTCTAGATGGGGCAATTTGGAGAACTCAAATGACTTGATCCATGTTTTTGAACTGTGGGAGGAAACCGGAGAACCTGGAGAAAACCCACGCGGACACGGGGAGAACATGGAAGCTCCACCCAGATGGGGAATTGAACCGGGAATTCCTAGTGCTGAGAGGAGAACATGCTCACCACTAAGCCACCATGCCGCCCTATATATATATATATATATATCTGTGCTGGGATCCAGGTCTGAAATCCAATCTAGTTTCCATGTTCCTCTTATGTCCATGTGGGTTTTCTTTGGTTTCCTCACGCAGTCGAAAAACATGGATTCAAGGTGAATTGGCCAGTATCTAAATTGCAAGTTTTGTAATAAAGTAATTGTAATTAAGTTTGTGGTTGGAATTAGAACATTCAGATTAAAACTTCTTGACTATACACATTTATACTTGTTCTCACAGACCTGCACCACCAGAGTGGAACAACACAAAAGTCTCGGTGCAGCAACAGCTGCCGTCTGGCTTTCTTTCTTCCTTTCAACCTGATCAGTCAGTTGCCAGACTTTTTGTCGTCTGTGTTGCTCATCAGCATAAAAAGATTAAAACCATGTACATGATGTGTTGATTTGTTTTGATTTTGTGGAGCGTTTGAGGACACAAAGGGGAAGAACTGGAAGTGGTTTAAATGTCACGTTAATTGGTGTATAAGTATACATCATCAAAAACAATAAAATGGTAGGGTGTCATTTTATTATATTCGAATGTACAGTGATAATGTCAGACTCTGAGGACAAACAAACAGAACAAGCAGCACTTACTTCACTTCACCAGATCGAGACAAGGTCACAAGCAATCTGGCTAATGGATCTAATCTACTTTTGGCCTGGTGGCAGACAGACTGTCAGTGCTGTCAAGTCACAGCAGCATCTCTGGGAAGTGACAAAGATAGTTTGACTTTGTGTTGCATTTACGTAAAGGGCACGATGTGATTCATATATGTGAATTGACCCAGGTGTCTATTTCTCCTAATTACTTTAAACCCCTAATTTGCACATTCATTTTCTTTTATGTCCTTTATTTATATCATGTTCTCTGTAGTTCGGTTATTAATAGAGAAGCAACTTTATAAAAAATATTTCTTGATTAGAGCAGCACAGTGGTTGGCATGTCCGCCTCCCAGTGCTGGGAATCTAGGTTTGAATCCCAGTCTGGGTGGAATGTTCTCCCCATGTCCACGTTGGATCTCACAGTCCAAAACCATGAATTAAAGGTGAATTGGCTGTTTTAAATTGCCCCTATCTTAATTGCTTTTATATATCTGTGTGAGTTAGCGATGCATTGGCATCCTATCCTGGGTGTATCTGCCTGAAACGTTCTCTCCTGGATGGTCATGGTTTCCCACCCCCACCCCAGTGACTCTAGTAAAGGATTAAACAGTAGATAATGAGATGATTAGATTTTCTCTTTTATATGAATTTCTTTTTTTTTAGATTTGGGTTCTAATTTATTGAATATTATAATTAGTATTTCTAATGCCTCGTCTCTATCAGTATCACCGTTAGGCCTCTTCATGTATAAATGGGGGCCGGGGGCAGAAACTGCAGCTAATGACTTTGTTTAAAAAATGTCTCTAGGACAGAAACTGTAATTTGATATCTGACATGTCACACCAAATGAGAATGCTGGCATATCCATCGTTTCTGCCCAAGCTTCTGAATTATTAACTTCTGTAGAACAATGTAGAGAACGAATCCCGTGGAACACTCCGAGCATAATGCTCTTGTTATTCCCAGCAAACCTTCTGGGACCAACAAGAAAAGGACTCACTGTGGTTGTAGTTCAGGCTGAAGTAAAAATACTGAGGATGAATCTGATAGTACAACTGTACCCGAATGTCTTCATAGTTTTAACTTTGTCTAATGAGATCCATCGAGATGTTCAACTTCAAATGTGAATTGTGTTTATTGATTTAAAATGAAACATACTTACATTTTATTTGGATTTAAAACTGTAATGCCATAAGGGAAGTGCTGGGGGCAGTATTATTTTTTTGCTATAAGTGTATGGGTCAGTGAAGTGGAGCGTTTTAGTGAAGTAAACCATTAAAATCAGCTGAATGCAGACGCTGTTGAGCAGAATTTGATTTAACAGAGCCAGCACTGTGATGCATCAGCATCTAGTACTAAACCATGTGCTGTAAGTGATTAGATTTTACCATTCATGGTTTAATCGACTGATTCCAGTATTGCATTGTTTGTTAATTAGGTGCCGTGTTTGTTATAATATAAAGATCTTATGAAAGTTGTTTGCACATTAACCTTCGTGTTTGCTTAATTCCTTATTTATAGCTGAATTAATACCAGCATTCATTTTAAAACATAAACATTCATTTAATCAGAATCAGCTTTATCAGCCAAGTATGTTATATATACAGAGAATGTGGTGTCGTAGGTGGTGTTGTCTCTCGACTATACATTACATAATACACAGTACAATATACATCGTAGGAGCACATCAGTATTTTAATTTCAAAATAGTTGACCTCCTCTGGCTTAATAACTTGTGCTAACTGCCTTATTTGCTCATTCTACTAATACTAAGCAAAGGCCTCTGAATGATTGTGCCTTTGTACACACACACACATACACACACATAAACAGTACAAAGTGCATATAGTTAACACCGAATTCATGTTAAATATCTGCAGGAAACAAACTGAAACATTATGCGTTTAGTAATGCTCATCTCATAATTATTATACACATGCACTTGACCTCACATTGCTCTTTTTATTATTAAATAGATTGCTCGCATTTTTTTGCCTTAAAGGAAAATTTGAAACCATCAAATGTACCTTCAAATATGCTACAGCTCACACTGGGACCCACTTTCCGAAATATTTTAGGTTGGTGTCTGTCACTCAGCTTGAAATTCTTTTTTTTTTATTCCCGTTCTCGTTATTTATTTGCTCTTTCTCCTGACAGAATTTATACATTTTTTAAAATCATAAGATCCTCAGAACCCTGAGTCACGATCCTTTACCCTATGCTGTGAAAAATGATGTGTACAATTTCTTTCTCAGTGCTGACTCTTATAACATCCAAAGGCATTTACATAGAAATGGACAATCCACACATATTGAAAATACAAAGACTATTTGATTTCTCAGACTTTCGGTTCTCTCTGATTTTAATGTGCAAGGCTGCTGTATTTTCATAGTTCAGGCTCATTTTCCAGGACGGGTCAGCAAATCCTGAGTGCAGGATGAGATCGTCATAAAAAAACCACAGGGTGCTCTGCTGGCATGTGGGCGAGTTCTTCCCACTTACAGAAACCTGTTTAAAATCCTCTATACTCATGCTGAATTAACATACTGAATGGAAAATGAAAAGTCACTTGGATTTTCCAGAATGTAAATAAAGAAAGAGACCTGAAATACAAGCAATTCCCAGAGTTAACCTGGGAAAAGAACCGGCTGACCTTTTATTTGCTGGTGCTGAGCTTAAGACATACATGATGGATCTATAGCAATCCGTGACTTTACTTTAAATCAATATATTTTTTTTTTACATCTACCTTCAACCTGGCAGAAATCCATTGCATAACAGCAGGAAGGTGTTCAATAGTCCATTTATTGCAAGCACTTAGGCTAAAAAACAGCTATATATTTGCAAGTAAATGCCATAGACAAAGGAAAGTTCTATGGTTGTTCTGTAGTTTTACCAGAATCCAGGATATGTAAACATATTATACCAAGTCTCTAAACCAAGTTAAGGAAGAGATTTCACAAGTGAGAACGTATGATGGGGACAGTCGTAGGCTTGTGGTTAAGGAACCAGCCTTGCGACTGTTTTACAGGCACATGTATTTTCCAGGTGGTTTTTAATTATTTATATATAATTTTTTAATATGTGGATTTTTTTTCTCTTTAAGTGTTGAGCTTAATTACTCAAAGATGATTTTTGTAAATTTGTATTTATCTCTATTGTATTTATTACGGCCAGTAATGATAAATGGTAACTCGTGTAGAGTAAACTTTGTGATGTTTATTAATATTTTATGCCATTATTGAGTTTTCCACCCGTTGACCCAACATCACTCTGCTTTCAAAACAAAATAGGGAGGAAAAAGAAAACTTTATCAATATATTTTAGTTTTTTATTATTACGTTACCTTTTAATTAGCGCAACATATCTTAAGATTTCTCACTGAGGATCTACAGACTAACAAGTTAAATTGCTCTGGTTCTAATTACTGGAAACTCTGGCATTTAGCTGCCTCCCAAAACTCAATATGTTGATGTTCTGGGGACACTCTCATTACTGGAGAGCGATCAACCTGCTACTTTAAATAATTAACAATTACCAACCAGCTCCAGGACAGACGTTGTGTGTAAAAGCAATTCTTAGGAGGGATATTTAGAGGAGCAAAGGCCATTTAAACGGCGATAAAATGCTAGAACACCAAGTGCTGTAAACACGGCAGATGCACTCTGAGGACAATCTGACTGTGGTTTTGGGGAATACAGGTCAGAATGGTGCTGATTACAGATCCCAACATGCTGGGGTAGCAGCATGAATGAAGAAATAGGATTTAAATTTGAAAAAAAAAGTTGTTTTTTTTTTTTTAATTTGAAACCTACTATACTTCACTCTACTGACATTACCAATGGGCAAAGTTTGGCTGTTGAAGAGCGTCTGAAGGGCACGTTATTATAGTATGCCCCACAATGATATCATGTTCGACTGTAGTTTTTAAAGTTAGTAAATGATTGGTTTAACTTTCAAACCAGGAGATGGTATTTGATATAAACTGGGAAAATAAGGGATGTTCTTAAACTTTTGGCTGGTAGTTTGTTTGTATATGTATGTATAAATGTGAGTGTGTGTGTGTATTTAAGCTGCTATCAGATTGCCTCCGTAAAGTTTATCTTAACAGCTTCACAGTAATCTGGCACCTATCAGAGACATTGTTGCTCAGTATCAACACATCAGGCATTCATCAGAAGCCCTGCAAATTCTGTGGTTTGGGCAAACTGACAAATACTCTCACTGCCTTTAATGCTGGTGTTTGCACTGTGCCATGAGGGAACATGTTTGTGAGTTTTAAAAAATGATATGAAAATCAAAAGGCTTGAATATCCCTCATACCTCATTATGTTAATAAGCTGTATTTTATCTGAAAATGATTAAAAGACTTAAAGGGTATATATGTTGCACTTAATATTTAATGAAGCCAAGCCATATTTTGATATAGAATTTAATATAGAAGACATTTTCATCACACTAAATTATGCTTTAATTTCAAATAATTAAAATCTTCTTTGTGCCAAACATCTTATAAACACCAAATCACTATATAAACATCCCAACAGACCTGCTGACCACGTCAAGCCAGTGACTGTACAAACACTCAACATGATCTACCTCAAAAAGATTGTGTTGATGTCTTAAGTATTGCACATTATTTTTGTGTATATAAAGCTTAAAAATGCATTTAGTTGTGCTTGAAACTTGTTGAAATACCAGATATCAGTATATATCATATAGTTACAGATACACTGACAGTGATTTGACCTGGAGGCTGGAGATATGCTGCTAATCTGGACATGGTAGCTCATTGGTTTTTGGGTATCAACTGATGTCCACCAAACTTGTGACCCCCTAAGCAAAACCTGTATTTCTCATTGCCCCTGGGTTGCTGTATCCTTGTTGTCTGTTCTCTGAAGTAACGTGCCATCAAGTTGGGATACATGTACTTCTGCAGAATTATGTAATGCATTTTAATGTAACCACAAGTTTGCATAGGTTTGCATGTTTAAACATAGTTCTTTACATACTTGCTTGGACTGCAGATTTTTTTTTATAAAGCCTGGACTGTAAAAATGTCTTTATGTGCATTATGTATACACTATGAACATTGTCACTTTATTTTTCTGCCAACATGGCAGAATTTGTTGACAATAGGTTGAAGTGTACACACAGTGAGCCAATCAGTTTAGCAGAATGACTTGCTGTCACTCTCCACTTAAAAGTGCATACTGACCCAGTTATGCCACATTCTCATGCTGCACCTACACTGCCCCTGCTGTTTATGTGTGTATTGCATCTTGTGCACACATCCTGTTAATATCCAAGGACGCACCAAAAGGGTATGTGAGATGGGAATCATGCAACCCGGCATTCATAATTAAAAGCAAGTTCATCTCAGGCCTAGCCACTACTGAGAAACATGGAGAACAACACAAATCTGAAATGAATGCTTGCTTTTAACAATGTTTTTCATGGCCAGGTCAAAATCCTCACCTGGTAAGTAGGTGGAAGTTAAATTGAATCAAGGTCGTGAATTTCGGTTTCGGTGAGACATCGGTCAAACTTAACAAAGCAGGATCTTAAAGCCTGTCCTAAAATCACTGCATGTTTATGAGACTTTAAAATACCTGTCATGAAATCATTCTTTGTGACTCTTTGGATGAAAGCCAGACCTCATTACGTTGTTCTGTTTGATCTCAGCGTGTTGTGGTCACTGAGAAAATGTATAAAACCTGAAATTAAATACTGTCTTATTAGATGTGCTGCTTCCACCATGGGTATTCTAATAAAACGCATCACCATGTTGAATTACCAATTTCTTAAAACATTTAGCTTTAATTTACAGTCATAGTTTGTGCTTCTTTAAATAGCAAATAAAAAGCATGTTGCAGGCAAATGAGGTATTTAACAAGGAGGCAGATGCTTCTGTCTGGGGGTATTCACTCGAAGCCATGAATCTTGCACAGCCCATAAAACATAAACAGCCAGAGTATGGCCAAGTTAACTGTTGAATCACTGGATGACACATTTATCATGTCAGCTGCTTCCCTCATGTTGAAATTACAGTAACTTCATCACAGCAGCTGAGACAGAGATACTGACTTAAAACACGATATGGAAGCACAATCCTGCTAATCAACAGTATTTTGCAAAATTTTTATTATTTATTATTTTATTATTATTATTTTGTCGTGAGGCTGTAGAATATCTCACTACAGTCATAAACAGTATAGGGCCACCTGTAACATGATGCTGCAAATACCGATGAACATATTTTGAATGCTCTCTGGTGTAACTATAATTCATCCGTCCATGCTTTATCTTTTGCTTAATCCTATGGTAGGATTGTGGGGTGGAGGGGTTCCTCATGACCATCACGGGGAGGATGTTTTGGGCTTGTGGTGTGTAAGTGTGTTCCCAGCTATAGACTAGAGTCTGTGTGTGTGAATGTGAGTGTCACTCACCACTCACCTGCACACACGCACTATATTGGGGCAATTTGGAGCAGCCAATTCACCTTAAATCCATGTGTTTGGTCTCTGGGCAGAAACCTGTATTACCCGTTTCTGTATTATTGTATCTGTGATATGCTCAGAAATTATGGAGAGAAATTTTTTTTTATATATATATATATACTCAGTAATTACATGTTTTCTTTGAAACCTTTGACCAAGAATTTCCATCCACAGCTTTAAAGGTTCTTCTCAAACTTTCTCAGTATGTCAGTGACTTTGCTTTCTCCTCTTGCACTTACATCACTGATGTCATGGTCTACAGGTTGATTTTATTTTTATTTCCCATCTCAGCTGTTATGTTTCAGTGCTCCTACCACTGCCGCACCCACAGATATCTAATGAGTCATAAGCGAAACACATGCTTCCTCTGACACACAAAGCCACCGCCTGCCTCTTTACACAGATTATTGGTAAAGTTCTAAAGCATGCATAACGGATGAGCAATCTGCCTCACATATTCCTTTATCTCAAGGGTGTCTTCTTCAGAAAACAAAAGTACAGCCAGCTGGGTCTGTAGAGCTCATACCAGGCCAGGAGCATAGTTGGAATTTGAGGATGTGAGTTAGTATTGCACTGGAGTGCCATTCAAGCGACAACTATCTGCAGATGGTTTATTGAAATGCCAATAAGTTGGATTTCCACAAAAGTCTAATGTCAGGATATCATTTTGAATGTTTTTGTGGACCGGATATGAATGGGTTCGACGGGATAAATGAAGAAATCAGTTTTTGTGCCTTTTGCCATCTGCCATTTACTGAAAAACTCTAGCTTATTTATGATGAGTTTAATCTGTGGTTTAATTTGCGACTGCTACAGTTTTATTGCTGGAAATAAATAAATATTTTGTATATAAAGTGGTTCTGAAAAAAATCTGAGAGAAAGTATTTACAACAAATGAAATAGGGTCCAACAAATCAACCTAATAAATAAACCTGAATTTGATCTTTTATATAAGACATTTAAAAATGAAATGCTTAGCAGTCTGAGCAGGTAGTCATGTTCTGTATACACAACATATAATTGCTCTGATCCATTGTTTACTTAAACAAAGTAAAACTGTTAATCAGGTAACAGCTGTTCTGAAGATGTGCTTCTATGGGTTCTGTAACTGTTGCTGTGACAACAGCAGCTTAAATCCTTCTTTAAACATTATTTATCTATTATCACCTGGCAAATGAACAGATTTACAGTGAGGGCTGTACAGAGAGATAAATGAAGTTTATTTATTGTAATACATGACTACGCTTGATGGTGCCACAATGAACTGGTTATATTATTATCTCCGTCAATTAATATCCACATTTAAATAATTGCTATGTTAGAGATTTAATAGTTTTTTTTCATGGTTTCACGAAACGTTTTTCGTCGAAACGTTTGAACATCTATTACCAGAGAAGAAACTAATGACGGCGGCATGGTGGTTTAGTGGTTGGCACGTTCGCCTCTCAGCACTAGGGATTCCCGGTTCGAATCCTAATCTGGATGGAGTTTCCATGTTCTCCCCGTGTCTGCGTGGGTTTCCTCCGGGTTCTCCGGTTTCCTCCCACAGTTCAAAAACATGGATCAAGTCAATTGAGTTCTCCAAAATGCCCCATATGTGTATGCGTGCGTGTCTGTGTGAATGAGTGTATGCCCAGCGATAGATTGGCGCCCTGTCCTGGGTGTATCTGCCCAGTGCCCAAAACGTTCTCCCCTGGATGGGCATGCCCCCCCCCCCCCGCGATTTAGGATAAAGCGGAAGATAATGAATGAATGAATGAAACTAATGACATGAGGAATTATTCGCTAACAATTCAAATCTAGAAAATGTTTACAGGAGTGGTGCAGCCTGCAATTTTTATGGTTTACAGATGGTCTATCTGTTGATCGATCTATATTTTCTGTTTTGGTTAAACCATTCACATAGTTAAGGAGCCTGTTGATTTATAATATTTGTATGCATTTGGTTTATTAAGCTAACCTTAGACCATGTCTTATGTTGTAATAAAGACCAGAGATTTCTCAGGGTACTTGGTGTGTCAAGCATCACTGACTAAGAAATAGAAATACAAATTCAAGGCTATATAAACGATGATGATGTTTCACTAGAGCCATATTTGAGTAAACAGTACAAGAAAACTCCTCGGTCACACCATGTTGAAGTGATCGAGGAAGAAATGTGGTGGCAGAATCTTTGCTAATTGGATACAGTAGCTGGAGGGAATTTGCATCCAGTGGCCCGAGGGACCATAGCACCAAA
Organism: Corydoras maculifer; assembly: GCA_019802435.1. NCBI lineage: Eukaryota > Metazoa > Chordata > Actinopteri > Siluriformes > Callichthyidae > Corydoras > Corydoras maculifer. The sequence goes on along the minus strand of JAFMOD010000615.1, from coordinate 420,451 downwards.
ATAAAACGAGAAGTGTCTGGTGGAGGCGCCTACTGAAAGTTGGTGCCGCAGTGAGAAACATAAAGGCTTCCATATTTCAGAGTATAAATAACCAAATAAAAAGTAGCAAAGTTAAAAACAAAGAAAGGGTCAGGAGGGCTGCAGCATTTAATCTGAATACCTCATTTTAAAAACACTGGGTTAATCTTTAGATCCCAACTCTGTGGGCCCATCCAGGGTAGAATGCTTTAGATGCTGGGCAGATGTAAGCAAGACGGGGTGAATATATGGAGAAGTCGTAGGTTTGTGGTTAAGGAACTAGCCTTGTGAAGGTGAATGTCCCTGGTTTGATTCCCGGTCCCAACAAGTACGATGGCCGAAATGGCAACTATGACCAAATTACATCAGGTACAAAACTCCCACCACCCCACAAATGGGTTAAATGTGGAGGAAATGTTCCTCTGTGTGCAAGCACAGTTGGCAAAATAGATCAATGAATCACTTTAGATGATGCAAACAAAAAATCGACACCGCTTTTGTGTGTGTGTGTGTGTGTGTGTGTGTGTGTGTGTGTGTGTGTGTGTGTGTGTGTGAGACTACATATGTAAGGTTTAAGCTTCGAGTCTATTGTTTATTGTTACCATGTTTACTATATTAATTTTAGATTACGTTAGTTTTCCTCTTAAGACTGTACTCCTTTTAATAAGCATTAGTTCTGATTACTCAGCCGACCTGTAAATCAGAATGAGTTTTATTTTTTTTAATTGTTCGCATGCTTAAATTAATGCTATGTACTTCAGGAAATATGACAAGTGGCAAAGCAGAGGAAACGATTAAAAACGAAACATTTTTGCGAAACTCGTCTGTAATTAAAAGATATCCATATACTGCACAACCTGAAATCACCAAAATCAAAACAATCATTACAAGCGTGCGAGAATGTTGATGTGCAAATGTGGCGGTAATAACAGATCAGCAGCGCGCAGAGTCGAACAGACAGGATTCCTTGTATTATCAAAAGACCTTGCTGATCCTGAAGCAAAAATCCTGCATTTTCTTTTTACTCCGGTGCCCCACTTAATCTGATCCATAAAACATGAACTAAGTAGCTCCTTTGAATACACATGTTCAAGCCTGGCATTTGAAGTCAGAGTAGGAAGGGGCAGGAAGTCTCTTTTTTTATCCAGCTGTGTTCCAGAGATCTAAAAATTTAATAAGCAATGAGTTTAAACATGGAGGCATTAGAGAAACATGGCTCATTAATAGCTGACTTGTTCCTCGGCTTGTACTTTCTGATGATCTTTATACGTCGCTGGTAAAGAAGGAATGGGCGTTGACCCTTAAGACAGAGTCGTGGTTATTCGGTCATGGTAAAAGAATGGGGTTTAGCGCTGTATTGATGTTTTTAATAAGAACTTAACAAAAAAACACCCAGAGTAACTTTATTTTTTTGACCTAGTTTGCAAAACATTGCTGATGGTATTCTTCCATAGCTCAGGGACTGATTACACACATTCCTCCAGGTATACAACCTAATAACACTGAACAATAAAAGATAGAACGCCTTTTTTTTTATCTTAGCTGGGGATTTTTCTTTCCATATCCAGCCAAGACCAGCTTGCACATTCTAATTACAATGTCACATGATGCAACTCGTCTTCTTCAGTCAGCTGTCCATCACAATTCCATCCTAACTCCATTTAGACCTGGCACAGGATGCCAGCAGTCACAGACACAGTGTTTGATCATGGCTCATCCTTTTTCGCTAGGGTTCAGTGTCAGCATGATTGATGTCTCAAATGTTGGGAAGCCTCTTGCCAGTTCCAGGTTCCCCTTCTCTTTCCAAACCACCCAGCTTGTCAGCCATGGCTCAAGCACAACATACATTTGCCAAAAGAAGAAGCACCCGTTTGGAGCCCGAGGCTTCTAAATGGTCCTTCTGTGTGTGTCTGTAAAAGGTGGAAGATGGCAGAGTCCAGACAAATAACTCCCAACTGTCAGAGCAACCATGATTTGTTATGGTTTAGAAACACCAGTAGGAAAGTCGCAAGTCGAAGTGAGGAAGTGGGGAAAAAAATGATGTCTACAGCCACATAACCACATTCTTGGCTGTGCTGTATGATGTGGTTGAAACAGAGATGTAGATATGAATAGTTGCTTTCAGTTCTGTGTACTAAATTTTAACAACACTCCAATGTGAAACACTAACATTGATCTATTTTTAGCATATTATAAAACTAAAAACAATCTTATGTGGTTGGAATAAATTATAAAGAATCAAAATGAGGTTATGGGAAAAGCAAACTAATGTTGGATTTCACCAGCTGCATTATGATGAACCAACATGGTGAGAGTCTAAACAGATGACATGAATCTATTGTACCAAATTTAAATCAGTTTACTGTTATTTAATATTTCAGAAAAAATGATAATTATAGCACATTTAATGCTTTCCACTTAATCCACTACTAGGGTCGTGGGGCATTCCCTATGCAAATCCAGTGGAGAATGTTTAAAGTGCTGGACATATACACCCAGGACAGGTTGCCAATCCATTGCTGGGTAATTTTGTGCAGCCAGTTAGACTGTGGAAGGTCACCAGAAAACCCGTGTGGACCTTGGGAGACACTCCACCCTCTGAAATTCAACAAGCACAAGTGTTTAAGTGTAAAAAGCTAACTTAATTTTAGACTTTTCTTAGAATTTAGATAAGTGTTATATCTGTATCTGATGTGAACCAAAGTAAACCCTTTCAGTTGTTTCTTGTTGTGTGTTTTCTCTTTTAGAAAGACATGTTTTCTGTAAAGCCCACTTTAGACAGCGTCCTACTTTCAACTGTGTGAAAACCATTTAACAATGGACTTCAGCACAACCACAAATAACATTGTAATGAATTGGGAACATCTGATCCAGCCACACTGAAGAGAAACTTTTCAAGGCGAACAAAGACTGGAGTTGTAAAATTCGTTATCAAATCTATAATGAAGCGCTCGTTTTAAAATGGGGTATCAAATGATTGGAAGTAAAGAAGAACTGGTGTTTTAATACTTCTGGCCGTGTGATAGCAAAGGGTTTTGTTTGATTGTGTGGGCCACTGCTGGCCATGTTAAAGTGAATACACAACAGCCCTCTGCAGACACTTGACCCATGTTCACAGAGAAAGAACAATGCAAATCTAACTTATAGGCGAAGGTTTGCATAAAATTTGAATTTGTTAGACCAGGACATTTGCATTGCAGCACATACTTGTTAAATGGGAGCTTTCAAAATGCACCAGTGGCAACAGACTAACAGCAGCCATTTTACACATATTGTACATGTATGTGTATGGCTCCACTTTCAAATTCAATTAAACTTACTTATTCTGCTCAGTGAATTGGTGGTTTCCATGTTCTCTTCTTGTCCACATAGTGTTTCTCCAGGTTCTCCAGTTTCCCCCCACAGTCCAAAAACATGGAGTCAGTAAATTGCTTTATCTAAATTGCCCCTATATAGTTTTTTTTCCCAAAAACTTGGGGATGGGCATGAAAAACCTCAGGCAAGCCTAGTCCCTAAAAGCAGATTAAGTGAAGATTAATAGGATAAGATCTATAAAACCTACGATATACTTTATATACAGACATTTTATGTTTAATACTATATAGATGTATGATATGCATTTAGCAATTCAGTGGGTCAAATATTTTACTCATTCTCTTAATTACGAGTATCTTAAATACTGTTATAAGGTGTGGGACATGGCAGCTCTGTGGTTAGGGTGTTGTGCTCTCAATCTACAGACGGAACTGAGTCCACCAAAAGCTGTCACTGTCAGTCCCAGAGCAAGGCCCCCTAACCCTTATTGCTCCAGTGGTGCATATCATGGCAGACTCTGTGCTGTGACCTCAACAAAGCAGGGATGTTTGTAAGTCACTTCGGTTAAAAGTGTCAGATGAATGACCACCTACGTTCACACAACACGGATTTGAACAAGCTTAATCACATTAATCAAATATGTAAGTATCACTTATACACAAACATACTGCACTATAAGGACTAATACAATCAAAACCAAAAAGAACTCCAAATGTGGCAATGTTTTAAAAGCAACTGATCTGCGCACTCCCAAATAAACCTTCACACTGTGCCCAGTTTCTTCTACTGAGCTGAGTGCTGCATTTGAAGGTGATATGATATAATTAGAAATGTATCCGTGAGCATGTGATTAGCCCGAGTCTGGCAGGTCTGGGAATATGAGAGAACACTCTTGGCAGCTGAACTACTGAGCATGCTTCTGAATTATTTACTACCTGCAAAAGAAGTTGGGTGCAGCACTGTGCTTACTATCTGCAAATAACTTCAAATGTCTAACTTGCCGGTGTAATAGCTCAAACATGCAAGAGGTTAATTAACTGTGACCTTGAATTTCCGGTTAAAGTCATGGTGGACTGTTTATCAACATAGGAGTGAAATAACTGTTAAATTATCAGGAGATGGAAACAGAATGCAGTATTGTTATTTTATTCACATTGTTTATCTGCATTGTTCTGATCATTCACATAAAACATCAAAGATGTACTTTGTTTTAAAAAAGCTTTAGCCAAACTATGATTCTTTTTTATTGGCGTGCTCTATGGATCTTAAGTAAAATCACTGGGTAATGTTTTCCTAAGATATAAGTAGGAGAATAATGATGAGACCCCAATGATATTAACATGCATCCTAATGTTTTTCATATTTTATGGAACTTTCAAGACACAACATTGGAGCGTTTTTGCAGTCATACTGATATCAGTTTAAAGTACCTGGCTTGCAATTCCACTTTAATTCATCCCAAATTTGTTCGATGGGGTTTAGATCAGTGATCTGTGCAGGCAAGTGTTCTTCCACAACAAACTCCCTCAACCATGTTTTTGTGTGCTAATAAATGAAATGAAAATAAATGGTGATGCTTTAAAACGTCTGAAAACTTCTACAGTAAATGAGCACTGTGATCTGAACATGGTTTAATACCATACGTCATTCAGCTACCACTACTTCACATGCTTTCCAAAGTTTGCTACTCGTTCGTGACCTAAAACTCACCCAGAAAGAGTCTGAGAAAATAGGTCATATCGGGCCACTGTAGGTTTGAGGCAGCGTTATCTGGGGTTCATGTGTTAAGCTTTACAGTAGGTTGTTTTGCAGAAGAAGAAAGCAAAGCTCTAAGGGAAGCTGGCATTTGAAACAGAATAAGGAAGCAGTGAGTCTTTTGTCTTCTGAACCCAAGCGATTTGTGCATAACTCTGGAAAAGGACTGCTGTTATAACCCCTTGCAGCATTTCCTGATGATTATGGCTCTTTTGGGTAATTAGGTGCTAAAAGAACTAAAGAAGAAGGAGAATCCCCTTTACCATACCTACATGCCTTAAGAAATTAACTGCTCTGCAAAAACACTACTCCTTCTTCTTTATATAAAAAAAGCAATGCAATTTCACCTTAAATTATGCTGTGCCAAAAATCATCAGATATAGATAAATGGACACACCACCGTCTTGCTCCATTATCTTGCCTCCACTTACCATAAAGAGGTACTTTGTAGTTTTAGTCCTGTTTTTTGTTAGTTCCTAGTTGGTTCTCTTTTCTGTGTTTGTCAGGACCATGCTTTCTAGAGCTAAGAATGAAATAATAAAAAGCTTTCAAAGAAGAATGTTCTGTAGCTAATAACTGGCACGGCTGCTTTGTTGGAATCGTCTACATCACGATGTAGACATTTTTCAGTTTACTTCATACATAAATACAGCATGAGGTTCCTCCCACATTCAACATGGCCTACAGAATTCTCAGCAAAAACCCAGTGGGTGTGTAATCAGGCCAGAAAGATTATTTGGAGAAGTGATGAAAACGAATCTATAAGAATATAAGTATATTTTTGCCTAGTTTGTGATGATAATGATATATTATATAATAACAATTTTGTTTCTACTGGATTGAATAAGTTCTACTAGCCCATGAAGTTTTTAACCCCAACTCGGAAGGCTAATTATATAATTATAACTAATGTCTTATACAAATGTCTTAAAAACATAAAGAAATGCCACACAAAAGCATTTTCTGATGTGGTCACAGACTGCCTATAGTTAATATAGTATTTCATTCAAGTTGACAATTTTTCTTTAACAGAAAAAAAGCTTTGGTGTTTGGCAGCGATCAGCATTTTTTAGACCAGACTAAATGTTCTGTGATTCATTCCTAAACCATTTGCTTCCATGATGCACTGCAGTAGGTAAGCAATTGGCTGCTAAAACGATTTGTTCAGTTTTTGGACATAAAAAGTAACTGGGCAGTCGGTTGCTTAGTTGTTTCTTGGCCAGCTGTGTGTTTTCGGATCATTAGTTCAGCCACAACAGAACAAATGATGGGTTTAGTACTAATTGTAGATCCTAATGGCTTGTGCTGTTTCTTATTGTGGCTTAAATGTGTTAGTTTCAGTAAAGCAGAACAACAACTTTGATAATAGACTTTTTGGATGTCAGCAACTGCGAATAGCAGATGCCATGAAAGATGGCTATAAAGCGTTGTGTACACACTGCTCAATTGAAAATAAAGCAAAGACCTTCTTTTTTAAAATATTAAACACAATTGTATTGTACGCATTAGGTTTAGATATACACTAATCAGCGACAATATAAAAAAACAATGGCATAATGTGGGTGGGGTTTGCTGTAAACTTGTAAACTTTAGGTTAAGGTTTGTATGTAATGGACATGTAAAGCAGAATTGTTCTCTGTGAATGTAGAAATACATTTTGGCTGGAAATGTCCATCACTAATTAATTTCTCCTAAATGTTAACTACACTGAATTAGCCACCTGTCCTGAGATCTTCAAAGCCATGTGGTTTAGTTACAGCTCTTTGAAGCCTTCTTTCTCAGGCTTTTTCCAACGGCTTCTTAATTTGTAGCTGACGTTGTAGCCTCAGTAATACATCTTCATTCCTACCAACCTTTGAGACAAATTGCCTCAGAGGGTTTTACGGACATGTATTCTTGTTACAGATTCATGTCTGCCTCTGTGAGACTAATGATGCTCATAATAGGGACTCTTATGTCCTAACTTCACGGCAAAGTAGCAAGTGGGACATAAACAAAAATGGATAATTGGTTTTTCAAAGTGTGCGCTGTTTAAATTTGCTCGCAGAAGGGATTTTATATTCATGCACTCCAATTATCTTTTCGATGTCCTTAAAGCTACATGGTCACTTTATTTTTAGTAAAGCCCCTGTAATGGATTTTATGAAGCTCAGTGAACTGTCTGATCTTGGGTGGGGCACTCAATTGTGCTTAGTGTTCCAGCACTCATTGAGTGAATGGCATGAAAACATGAAATCTATTGTGCTTTGTATGTTTTACAGTTAGAGATCATCATCCATTCATTCAAACACTAATTTGGGTGAATGGCATGAGATATTTTCAACTAGGTTTTTTTTTGCTCTTTATTGGAATGTTGCGTGTCTTTGCACTACGGGAGGACAGAAGCTTATACTTTATACTTTTATTATTTTGAAATCAAACTTTGTTATAAACTTTTGCATGTAGAAAAAACTACTAGCTAAAGGTGAGCTGGAACAGTACGTGCTGTAATAACACCACTTCTCCTATCCCAGTATCAGTAGGGGTTCTGGTGCTGAGATGCTGAGATTGGAAAACCTTCTTGACTGTGTACTCTGCAGGTTCTGCCCATTTAGTTAGAATAATCTAGTCAGTGGTGCTGCAGTGTCATAACATACTGCACTGAATTCTGCCTGCTGCTTGATAAGATGTCATAACACTTGCGTTTTCTTTCTGGCCACTCATTGTTCACCGAATATTTGAAAACTGCAGTGACAACCTTGGAGCGCCGGTATCATTACTAAAAATGCAAGAAGCTTTATTTACAGGACTATAAGGACAGAACTTCTAGCTTCTTTTCAGCATGTGAAACACGTCATTATTGCTGTACCAATTGGTGACATTGATATGTCACCCAAGAAAAATGGTCTTGCTCATTCATTCAGGGTTTCTCTCTGAAAGAACAATAGGAACGTTTTTGCCACTGTTGCCATGGCTTGTTCTTTGGGGGATTAAAGACAATACACTATTGTTAAATATATAAAAAATAAATTAATATAGGCTCTATTTATGAATAATCTTGTACTTAACTTTAAACATTTGACATTGCTCTAAATATACTGATAAATAAATGGAATGTGTTAATATAATACATAAAAGGGCAGAGTGTTATTAAAACAAATGAGAATACAAAATAGAGAAAATCCACATCATAAAAGTACAATCCATTAATTTAATAAACACATTTTAATATATATCTTTATGCCATGGCTGTACAAACCACAGACAGGTTTATTGCTTAATTAAATATAAGGTTTACAGGCAGTTGCCAGTCAGGGTATTTTCTTACTTATGAAAATGTACCAGAGCTTCTGGCTACTTTATTATATCAAATGCAAGATGGCATTTCTAATAGTGATATCACTGGAAACTCAGTGGAGCGCCAATCAGACACTGAACTGTCAGCAGACAGGGGAAGAGTGTGTTATGCTCATAGGTAGGAGTGAGTGGGTGGGTGGAGAATGTCACATGGGCTCAGGAGGCTTGCAGAGTTGCACTGAAAGTTTCACAGAGCTTCTCCAGCTCATGAAGAACTCCTTATTCATCCGATGACATTTCTGGGTTAGCCAGCTCTTAAAGCTTTTTTGACTTTGGCAGACTTTGCAGCCCATAAGTGGCTCCCCCTCATCCACTCACCTATAGTATGTATACAATACAAAGTCCACGTGATGGTTACACAAATATTCAAATGATGCACTATACATGACTGTAATATACAAGATACATTATTTTATTATCATCATTTAAATAAAGTTTGGTGAAATTGTGGTGCTTTGTGGACATGGTGCGAATACAGATGTGCTGATAAATTATTAATCAATTTAAGCATTGAAAACACAAAGTCTGCCAGGCAGAGAGAAGATCAAATAGTATTATAGATTTGTTTTAATTGTGAATAGCATGCAGAACATATTGGAACCCATACATCTTATGTATGCAGCTTTCTATTTGATCAAATGTCTGGTAGCAGGGTTAAAAAATCAGATTTTTACTGTGACTTGATTGTTGGTGCCAGATGGGGTAAAATAAGCATTCCAATAATGGCTGATTCCATAATATTAACATGCTCTGAATGGCTTCTCATAAACAGAACACCATTGTTAACGCGTTAGAACAGAAGACAATTTTAAGAGTGTCAACTGCAAGAACAATCGCTGCTCAGTTGCAGTCTGGTACTAATGAAATTAACAGGTTTAATACAAAAGTTTGCATATGACGAGATAAATTTGGGAGATAAAAATGGAAATAAATAGCTAACTAACCTAAAGACTGAGTATGAACTGAATGTGATCAAAAGACTTTGTGGTGTCCATTTGTTTTATTCTCTACTTCCATTATTATTCTTAATTTAATGTTTAAAATAAAAACACAGCTTATTGGTTGTATAAAAAGTTGAGAATACCTTAAGTAGAGAATACCTTATGACATTTGTATAACCTCACTGAACCAATGTGACGAAGTTTACAGTCAGAACAGGACCCTATTTTACTATGGATTATGGAAATGTCTTTTTTTTCTGAGTATGGCATCTTTGTAAAAGCATTTGGTTCTGTCCTTCTCATTTCAGAATGCTAGATTGCATTGCATTGCTGGAAAATTCCAATTTATACTTAAATCATTCAGTTTCTTACTTGGCCAAAGCCACTCTAGAAACCCAAGTTAAGTTTCTCACATTTTTTTTTTCCTTCAGCACTGAATTTTGATAAAACAGCACAGTGTCATTTTAAGCATATGTTGTTAAAGTTAATATTTTAAGTAACATGTGTAAGTGTGTATGTGTGTGTACAAATATACATACACACACAACTATATGCATGCACACTTATAGACACATACCTATACACACATACTGTATAGACAGACACACACACACACATACAACCCATTTGAAATTGCACCACAGTGTATAGTATGTCCAGTGCAAAGCAGCATAATGTCAGACATCACATGGAAAGTGTTCTTACCCGGGCACCAGGTTTAAGAATGCCTGTCTCAGCCCAGAGCTGAATGCTGGAATATTGTGTGTCTAATGCTCTTAACATGCCTAGCGGCATCCCTCTGTGGGCTTGGGCCACTGAGAAATGTAGAGGAAACAATGTAGTCCAAGAGTCTGAGGTTTCAATCAGTGACACATGCGGATATGCACAGATGCAGAGGGGACCGGCGTGGGGCAGAGACAAAAATATGAAATTTAGGCCTCTTGCTCCAATCTGAAACAAATATACACAACTCTAATGCTGTTTTTTTTTTAATCAGTAAAAGTAGAATTGAAAATGATTAGTCATTATTATGTACTATTGTCTATATCAGCATTTAATGAATTATAATAGTGTACAACTTCTCATTTTTGAGAATGAACTGAATATATTCAGATATTATGTCAGGTATAATTTCTGAATAATTGTGATTAATATACTGGCAGTTTTGTAACATACATTAAATGACCTATTACATTAAGTACAGCTTTGCAGACTCTTGCAATTTCAGCATTAAGATCTCAAGCAATTTCAGCCCACACATTTTGTAGCTTGCACCTGTAGGTGCACCTGACTTTACAGTAAAGTCTTTTTTATAAGATTTTGACAGTTATTTCTGAAGGCATTTTAGCCAAAAGAAAATTGTTAGAGCTATCATCATTACTGAAATGTCTAAATTAGCATCCATGTATATATTTAAGCACAAAGTGAATAAGCTGTGATTTACTTAAATTAAGTTTATTGTAAATTACAAAGAACCACTGAGCTGTAATGAAGAACACTTTTCAGCGATAAGAATATCAGAGTGATATCAGTAAAATAACTGTTATAATCAATAAAACTTGACATGAACAATGAACAACTAAAGGCTGCATTATATTTCAGTCAAATTCCCATAAATAGTCCAGCATTTATAGTTGCACGATGCATATCATAAACCCTGGAGCTGCAGTATACATTCAGACATCGAAAAAGTGCTTAGTCAAGTTTAGATCTGCCAAGAAGAACTTAATCTGAGCTCAGGTCAGCACTATTCTTAAGCACAACTCTAACCAAATTACCAAAGGACCAAATAAACAGCCTTTTCATAAATCCCTTCGCATTCTGCAAAGGCTTGGAGAATACCTTTCTTTTCATCCTGTACTACTGCAAAGTCATAAAATACACAATACCTGCTGCTAAAGCCATATTACAGGAGGAGTCAGCTGTTACGCTGAGTCAAGTACCAGCATTTATTTTTGCTGGAATAAGGCTTTATAGTGGTTTAATAGCAGCATGAACCTCTGTGCTTCAACTATTAGAAGAGGTTAATTAGAAAGACTAATTTACTTGTGAGAATGCTCTGAAGTTTTTTTTCGTATCCATCACCTTATAAGAGCCCTTTGCAATTTTAGATAAATTCTGAATAAATAGTAAAGTGTTCATCTGATCTGGGATTGCTTGAGTTTAGTGCAGTGCAGCTGTATAAGCTTAAATGAGGAATTCAATGCATTTAAAAACAACAATGCACAGCAAGTTTATCATCCTGAGAACCTTGATTCCACCAGAAACAATGACTTCATCAGAAACCCTGGGTGAAAACAGTCTTCACCAGAAAAAATAACTAATTTAGAGAAAGTTATTTCAAAACAACAATTCCACTGGAAATCATGACTCCGCTAGAACGTGAAGCCACCAGACACACTAACTGGTCTAAGGATGTTACATTTACATTTGGTCATTTAGCAGATGCTTTTATCCAAAGCGACTTACAAAGTGATCACAGGGTTAATCACAACATCCCTGACGCAATGAGGGTTAACGGTCTTGCTTAGGGACCCACACTGGTAACTTCAGTGGACCTGGGATTTGAACCCCCAACCTTCAGATTGATAACCCAACACCCTAACCACTGAGCTGCCACACCCATGTTCATTTTTCTAAGGAACAATTAAATGATTATTCATTTTGATGGCAGTTAAGATGCCGAAGCAACAAAGTCAGCAAAATCATCCAAAAAGCAAAATATGAAATACCATGCTAAGCTCATATCTCTGACACTAGGGGAAAAAAAAAAAATTATATATATATATATATATATATATATATATATATATATATATATATATATATATATATATATATATATATATATATATATATAACTTTCACAAAGAGGGCTTATGGCACTCTGCTCAGTTATAAATAATTTTTGACCTTTAATTTTAATTTCGTTGACGTGGTCTTTCTTAACTTAGCCATGTGACCTCACCTATTGCTTCATAACACAACCTTATTTTAACCCAATATGGGATCACAACTTTGATGTTTTATTAAACTTAACTTTTCTAATATTATGAGTGAGCAAACCTATCAACTATTAACTGCCTAAGTTGAATATGTGCACAGGGAACATGTTTTCTCATCAGGATGAGAGTCCACCCACTCTTTAGATTATGATAATTTGAAGAAGAAAAAAAAGTGAGAAAAGAATTGGAGGCGACAAGGAGAAAAAATAGAAAAGACTGCTGCTTAAGAAGCTGAAACTGAAAAGCTGTCAGTTCAGAAAACTTTACTTTGACATGAGAATATTAATAAGACATTAAAAAAGTGAAGATGATGTGATGACTGTGTTAAATATGTAAAACAGTGCAGTGATTCGGAGTGATGTTAGCATGTCCCTAGTGAGTACTTTTATTGATCCAGTGCTCAAAGCCCAATCACTTAAAATGACTTAAATTCATGTATTCATTTCACAAGACTTCTCAAAGGGATGAAGATGCCTGCAGCATATCTGAGCTGGCAGTTTGGATTGGTTTGGTTTGGTCTATATAGCAGTTTAACGGAGCGGTAGCATTGCAGGCTATGTCCCGACAGGAACGATTACATGTCTTAAGGATGAATCAAAATCTCCAATTCACTGATGGGCATGTCTTTGGAATGTAGAAGGACAACGAAGCACATGCTTCTCAGCATACTTTGCTATAATGTTAGTTCCTTGATTGAAATTGTTAATGGAATTAATATGAATATGTGACGGTGCACATATAGTGCAGCAGCGCTGGGGGAAATGGGAAGAGCTGACAGCGTTGTTCATTGAAAGTAATTAATGCACCTGACACGGCTCAGCCAATGAATGTGTGTAGCCTTTATAAGCTGTAACATCACATAACACGGCCAAAGAGATTGCATGGAACAAAAGGAAACGGGACTATCGTTGAGAACAGCAGCCCACATTTGTATTTTAAATACAGTTTTAATAAAGCCCGTTCCTGTGCATCTCCGTTACTTATCTGTTAACATTCGTTACAAAGGATTATAAGCATTAAAGAAAAAAATAAAAATAAATAAATACATTCGACAGCTTACTCTGCTGTGTAGGATTCACCCAAATGTATAATTTAAGAGAAGCCTTGAATTCATAGAAAAACAATATAAAAATATAAAGTAATTCAGTGTTGACAAGTCATGCTGTTTACCTGGAGCAAACTGTGGAGGTGGACATATTGAGATGTATGATACTGGCTACAATATCACATAGGGACATATTCTGAATTCCTCTCAGACGGAAAGGTCAGTCGGAGTCGTTCCTTGCATCTAATTATACGACTATTATTGAGAAAAAGATGTGGCCTATGTTGATTCCCTTTCCAGCTCCAGACACTATTCATTTTTCAGCTCATAAAAATTAAATATCTCAGTTTCCACATCATATTAAAGCTTTTTTCCCTTAAAACTAGTAAAAACTGCACTTTAAAAACACAATTACCTTTTAATAACAAGGCAAATTAACAACCAGAGACCAGAGAATTCACCACAGGAATCATAGTATGAATTTAGAACAAAGAGCTGCAACAGATGATAGATCACAGAAGGAGGTCATTAGGGGAAAAATAACTTTTCAATTGCTGCTTAGACTTTAGTAGGTTTAGAGACTATGATCTGCATGTGATTAATTACTAAAACCCATTGATAAAGGGTTTCATTATTAGCAAACACATATATACTGACTAGACTAGAAATTCTGAAACACTAGCTGATGTGAACTGCGAATATGATCCACCACTAAAACCAAAGACACCATGTTTAAAAATATAGTTGTTTTTTTTACTCATCAATGAAGCGATAGATACACACCTATACAAGTTATAACACATAATACAAGTACCCTTGAGTACTGATAAATTCCTGTCATAAAAACTTGTAGCTTCAGTGCATACAAAATCTGCACTCTCTCAACATTTACAGTGACTATTTCCTTTAACATGCATTCAGAATTGACTTTAAGGCACTATGCACAGAACAAACAAAATGTTATAATTCTACATTTGCTGCAGGTATCAACATGAACCTGATTCGTACCCTGAAGTGAGCTTTAAAAATGATTCCCTGTATTATATAGGTACACACAATTTCTGTGCCATAATTAAGCTGTAATTGTCACATCACAGGCCTGGAAGGACATGAAGGAAAATCTCTGTAATCACGTCACCGTATGATGCTGTCAGTGCAGTTAACCTACAGTGGGATTAAGCTGTTGAGTGTTAGAGCTCAAGAGCCGATGAGCAGCCAACCCGCACAAATTGCTCTCACAATCTTAATGGAGGATTATATGAGATGAGATAATCACAGGTGTGGTGATGTACATGAATGTGGTAGCTGTGTACGTGGCTGCATTTAGCTTTAGAACGATAACATGGTGATACAGTGGAGATTAATTCAGCTTGGAGCTAAGACTCAATATATTTGACTTTGTACATGTGCATGAATAAGTTTATTTGGAATCAATATGGTAATGAGGTAAAGAGGAAAGATCGAGGCGAATGGTGTACAGTTGCAGGAAGAGTAAAAAGAAGTTTAAAGTTTAAAAGTTTAAAAACCGTGGCCACTGGCCATGAGTCTGGAGAAGAGGCTGGAAGTACTAGAGATGAAGATGCTGTCATTCTAATTGGGTGTGATGATGAGGGATGAGATAAGTGATAAGTTTATTAGAAGGAGGTTATTTTGGAGATAAGGTTAGGAAGTCAAGATTAAGGGGGTTTGGACATACAGAGGAGGTTTGAGGGTAGCTGAAGAATGCTGAGGATGGAGTCACCAGGCAGGAGGAGAAGCGAAAGGCCAAGGAGAAGGTTTATGGATGTGGTGAGAACATGCAGTTGATTGGATGATGATGATCTGTAATGTGTGTATGTATAAGCACAATTAACAACACTACAGCACTGATCACATTAACGCAAATCCTATAGGTTCATTCTGTATTTTAAACGTACCATTTATCTGATATATATATATTATCTAACAGACTAATATCTGACTGTTTTCATAAATGAAACAGATGGTACTTCTTATTCTTTTTTTTTTTTTTTTTTTTTTTTTAAGGTGGTTAAAAAGTATTTTGATAATTTAGAAACTAACAGTAATAATGTGAAAAAGCCCAAGGCTCTGTTTTCACAATTTATCAGATATGTGATGCTACGGCATCACAGCTTGGTATATTTAAATTTTGCTTGTATATAATTTCTTCGGAGGTACTTAATAAGTTTTTTAGGATAAACTGTAAGTTGGGCAGCTGGTGTGTAAGGAACAGCAGCTGCTTTTAACATGGCACTTTAATTATACAGTAAATCTTAAAGAAGAAAAAAAATCTTGATAACTATGCATTTTAAATCAGTTGACAAGGCAGGTGGAATTAATGAGAAATGGAATAATGTTTTGTACTTAGATGACGGTGACAACAGGGTGAGGATATGGCAGGGTCATGATACAGCAGCCCTGGAGCAATCAGATTTAAGGGGAAATCATTTATATTTATACCCTCACAAGTCATCTTATCAATCACTATAGTCTATCTGTTTCTCTACATGCTTTCTAAGTCCACCTTAGTATGTTTTCTGATGATCAGGATACCCCCCTCCCAGAGTGGGTATTAAGGTGATGGATGATTCTCAGTAGAGCAGTGATACTGAGATCACGGTGGTGTGTGAGTCTGTGTTGCGCCTGTACGAGTGGATTAGACAAAGAACAGTACACCAATTAGAACATACAGGTGTCTGATTCACTCATACCATCATCCACCACCCTAATAATACCTGCTCTGTCCGTGGTCCTGATCATCAGAGAACATACTAAATGAGACGTATGTAAAGAAACAAATGGTCTATAGAACTACAAAGTCCATCTATATGGTAACTGGAGAAACAATGAGCTGTACCTAATAAAAATGGCCAGTGTGTGTATATACAGTGTATATATGAGAGAGAGTGCTTTTTACAATAGTACATTGTATAAATGCAGCTTTACGGTGTTCTAAGCCTGAACCCATAAAGAACAAGCTGAAACGACAGCGGCAAGAAAAGCTCCCTGGTATTTGTTTAGTTTTAAAAGGATGGAGGTTCAGGGGCGGATTCATCCACCTTGAGCAGCCAGGCAGCATTAACAATGCCCTGAATGTGAAATCAAAGTGTTAGAGTATCAGAATACTGAACCAGTCCTGACTGAAATATTTCAGTTCCAGATTAAACGGGTTTTTAAAGACGTAAGTTGTTTGATGCTGGCTCAACATGCTGTGATCCTACAGCACCATGTGACATCGACGCGTTTCTGAGCTGTGACATTTCATAGTTATGGGTCGTTCTGAAAAGCAGGGCTGATTACCACTTGCAAACAGATTTCTCCATGCAGTGTCTCTTGTCATCTCGTATTGTTATTTCCGTAGTTTGCCTGAAGCATCTGGTGAGCACAATGTGATTGAATGAGGAGCGTAGACAGCAATCTGAGCCCTTGATATGTTGCATAATGGCATGGGACAATGCAGCCATACAGACAATACTGCCATTTTTACGCTGTCTTCAAATGTTAAAGGGGATCTGCTTTTACAGGCCAGCAAAATTTCTTGCCGTGTAATGTCTGTTTGTCATCAATTGTAAACACTTCCTATGTTGTGAGCATCAATACATGACCCAAGGCACTTAAAGTATTCATGCTGAGGGCAGACGCCGGATGATATCCATGAGTGGTATCGATTATATTCAGCACTTGAATCAAATGTCAGCTAAAGAAATGAGCACATTAAGGACATAAACCCTGAAATCATCCATGAGATGATCCCATGACCCACTTATAGTGATATCTACATTTCTTTGTTTATGGAATGCTTACAATCCTGTAAAGCCCAACATAAAAGTATTCATGGTCAGGAATATATTCAGCAAATAAAAATAAATGAAAATAAATATTTAATGGTATCCTAAATGACATTAATTACACAGTACAGCCGATTTCAGAGCAGAAAGCTAACTAAATGAAACTTAGAATTTGCAAGAGCTATTAAGCTTCATTCAGTCAAGTAAAACCCAGGAACTTTAAATTGTGGTTGGACAAAATAAAAGGTTTTTTATCTGACTCATCTACACAATGTTTGGTTGGCAAGAGGTGGCGTCTAATTGCAGGTCTGAAGACTTTTTGATCAAAAACTGTCTACTGAAAACATCCTGCTGTGATTCTTATGATTGCCTTGAACATAATTCCATCTCCATCACTAGATATGGAGGCAAAGCCCATTTTCCAGTTAGTTCAGTAGTTTGTTTTTTAACTCTTGTTTTAAACACTTTAAGGACATATTCCAGTTCAGCTTGGGTCAGTGCTGGACCAATGACTAGGTGATGTATGTATGTATTTACATTACATTTAGTCATTTAGCAGATGTTTTTATTCAAAGCGACTTACAAATATGAATTAGGGCTGTTTTTTTTAATTATGTGCATATGTCCTAACACTTCAATAGTTTGTCTCCTTGTTATTTTAAATAACTGCTAAACTCCCTGGTTGAAATATTGGCATCTTATGAGCATCTAGGTATCAGGCTTGGCTTAGTACATTTCACCGTTGCATCTTTTGCCAGATTTGGCACGAGATTTGGGAAACCGTGCTATTCCTTAAAATCCAAAGCGTGTGCTGAGACCGCAGATCCCAGGAGGTAAACATCTGGTGCAGGTAAAAGGTTGCAATGGCTTAGCGAATTCTAATTTTAAGCCCTGTTTTAATTCATTAGCATTCAAATAATTAAATATGCTTCAGTGAACCTTCTCACACATGCTGTTCCAATCAGACTTTATTATCTATTATTTAACATATGTATCTGATTTGTCAGGGAGGCTGAGCAATCAAGGCTTTGTCGTCTGCAGCGTCTGTGATGTACCATACTGTATAGCCGTACTTGGTTTCTCCGACACTGACATAATTGAGCTTGTTGACCCCGCAGTGAAAGGGTTTGAGAGCTGTATTTACTAATACACTTTCGCTCATTTAATAGCTTGTCTAATTAGAGTCAGTAATTAATTAAGTTTACACCCCAAATACAGACCTTTTTCAAATTAGTTTGTACTATCTTTATTAAACTTACTTTTAAACGCCAGTTCCTATATGTCCTCGACTTTTATATTCATATTGTCATTGCAATCGAGTCGTCATATTGTTGCATGACCTGCCCCGTACCTATTGCATTATTCATTTATTCATTATCTTCCGCTTTTATCCCAGATTAGGGTCGTGGGGGTGGGGCTGTTCCCCATGCCCATCCAGGGGAGAACGTTTTGGGCGCTGGGCAGATACACCCAGGACAGGGCGCCAATCTATAGCTGGGCACACACTCACTCACACAGACACACTCTATATGGGCAATTTGGAGAACTCAATTGACTTGATCCATGTTTTTGGACTGTGGGAGGAAACCGGAAAACCCGGAGGAAACCCACACGGACACCGGGAGAACATGGAAACTCCACCCAGATGGGGATTTGTACCGGGAATGGGAATCCCTAGTGCTAAGAGGCGAACGTGCTAACCACTAAGCCATGGTGCAGCCACCTATTGTATTAGTTCAGTTAAAGATTCGGCGGCACAGTGTTTAGCTCTTCTACGGCACAGCAGAAGGTCCTGGATTCGATTCACAGTTCAGATGAACAAAGTCCTTCTGTGGGTAATCTGCATGTCCTCCCTGTGTTTAAGTGGGTTCATTTGAGATAATCTGGCTTCCTCCTACACTTCAGGAGGTTGCTATCCACTAACCCTTTTCCCCTTAAAACGGGTCCTCTCTTCACCTCTTTATTTGACTCCCTCCTTATTTCCCTGTACTCATACATTCACTCTACACTGCTGCAAACTCTCGACCTTTTCCCATCGCACCTGCCTGCCACACTTAATTTCTAAACCTTCCACTCAGCCCTGTTTCTTTTCCTTTTCTGCCTCTGAAAACTGTCCCTCTACCGACCCTAATCCTGATC
Source organism: Corydoras maculifer (assembly GCA_019802435.1). NCBI lineage: Eukaryota > Metazoa > Chordata > Actinopteri > Siluriformes > Callichthyidae > Corydoras > Corydoras maculifer. The sequence goes on along the minus strand of JAFMOD010000615.1, from coordinate 401,109 downwards.
TTCCTTTGATATCAATGTCCACTCTTGATTTTGATCCCGCATGCCTTCTGCATGCCACCAGCCAAATCATTGCATCATGGTTCTGACTGTTAAAGAACCAAGTAAAAGGAACGAACACAAATATGTAGAAAAACAACATGAAGTCTGCAATTTTAGAATTGCAATGTGCATCTATATGATACGTTAAACTAATAAACTAAACAATGAGTGCTTAAATATAGAGTTGTTGTACCTAATGAAGTGGACAGTGAGTGTGTTGACTCCTGACTCTCTTGTTGCAGCCAGTTTACTATCCCCACTTTTCCTACACTAGCACGATTCCCTTTAGGGATGTCTAATGAAGAATGACACAGAGGTGACCCAGCTTGCCCACCAAGCCAGTATAGGTTAAATCACCAGTTTGACCTCTAAAATTTTCATAAAAGCAACCCCTAATCTGTAAGCCCCTGACACTTCATTCATCCTCTGAATCTCATAATGTGTGAAATATTTTAGCCTGTGACTATCCTGTGATTACCTCTAAACCCTCCCTTACTGTTCTGTTCCTGCTCTCCTTAAACACATGCACCTTAAGCTTTCATAAGCTCAGCATCAATTATGCTAAGAGAGAGTTGGCTGCGAGCAGCACAAAGGAAACGAAGCTCGCGAGCCAAGCTCAGTCGCCGTTTCAGCTCTGCCATGCTAAGGAAAGGTGGGCACATTTCAGAATGGAGGATGTGTCAGCCTCGGAAGGCTGGGAAATTAAAAAATGCAGAGACAGTGTTTTGGTCTATTCTCAGCTGCCACCAGCGTTCCACTGTGAGAACTTTCCCATCACTTCACAGTAGCACTGCAGCTGCAAATTTGCATTATCACACGAGAAAGCAATTTCTGAGGAATAAATTGGAAACTAAAACTAAACAAGAGTTACAGATAAGAACTGGGCCATGGCTCAGGCGTCTACAAAGGATTACACATTAAGCTACAATAAAGAAACAAATAATCTCTCTAGATTTATACCTCGAGTAATTGCACAGTAGTTCCATTTCACAGCTTTTGAGAGACAGCAGTGCCTGAATGATGACTTGCAGAGGAGTATGAATAGAAACTGTGTAACCCAATATCAGGGTTTCTGAATATTAAAGCATCTGCTTACTGGCTGACATAAAACAACAGAGGAAGTACTAAATTATTAAATGCATCAAAGTTCCCACTTATAATGACTTATAAACTAGTAAACAACTGCTTTTTAGATTGGATTATTGGATTTATCAGATGGCAGTTGGTTATTCTGCACAATGTTCAGATTTTTTTTTATTATCACTGTAAACAATGCACCTAATGTCCTTCATTACCTCAGCCTCTCAGCCTTTAGTTTATCCCAAGACTAACTGGATGATCAGCAGGGGAAAACCAGGAATAGGCCACTGGTTCATCATGGGGTAAACACACAATGCCTGTTAAACCTAGGGTCAGTTTAATGCCTTTAGTATTTCCACTTTGTGATCATGGCGGGAAACCCATACAGACATAAGGAGAACATTAAAAAATGAAATGGGAATGAAACCCATTTTCATTTAATTTAATGCATATAATAAAACTATACATATATAGTAACTATATACACATCATCTTCCTCTTCTGGCTTAATTGTTTCCTTTTGGGGGATCCACAGCAAAGAACATCTGCATATTTGATTTGGCACAGTTTCACACCATATGCCCTTCCTGGCACAACCCTCCTATTTATCCAGCACTGATGCGTACTCCCCTAATGTCGAAAAACAAATTTGGTATCTCCAGATTACCTACCATGTCTTTAGATGTGGGAGGAAACTGGGAACCACAAATAAAACCCCTGCAGGCACAGGGGGGAACGGTGTTCCCCCTGTCAGGAATTAAACCCGAAGCCGAAAGCCGTAAAGCCGAAGCACTAACTGCTGCACCACCTGTGTGTGTGTGTGTGTGTGTGTGTGTGTGTGTGTGTGTGTGTGTGTGTGTTTTAAACAGCAAATTGTTGTTATACAAATTGTTAAGAAGATCATTTGAAAAATGTTACACCTGGAAAGTGTGGCCAAATTTAGCCGAGTCAATCTGAACAGCATCGAAATGGTAGTTTGAATAACAAAGCTATAAAGGATAATGGGTTTAATACTGGAAAATCATTGTCAAAGTCATTTGAAGCGATTGTACATTTTCCTATGACCACCTCAATTAGACTTTCCTCCAGATAGACCGAGAACACAATAGATCAAATTCATGGAAAAGTGGCAGCTTTGTACTTATGATGGAAAATAATAACCACATAGTCTTTGGTAAATTCTGAGGACATATACATGAGTTATTCGTTGTTCTTCTTGATATTAGTCCTGATATAACCTGATTCTGTTTATCTAGTCTTATGGATGCCTGTGAATCCATGTTGGCTCATCAGTAGGACAATTTTGGAAGAAAGAACTTTCTCCTGGTGCAACTATTCATGGATTTAGTAAGACTCTGTGTTCATTGACAGGTTAATGCACTGTCCTTTATTTCTGCACTCTCCTAAACAAATTAGATTCCCAGCCGGTCTGCACAGGGCTCCTTTCCTGCACTTTATGGCTTAAGTAATTGTGGCTGCTTCGGAATGAAACCTGGGTGAGCACTAGTTTGGATGATGTCATCCAAAATACTTTCTGTACTTTACTGGAAATGGAAAACCAGAAAACCATTCATTTATTTACAAGTTCAGGATCAACAAAATGTCTTAGACACGTTGTTTCTTTCAAAAATAAATAGTGTTAACCTCACATTAGGGCAAATGAGAGAGTATGGAGGACCATGTAATACGTGCATCTTAACAAAATAAAGAAATTATGAAATGAAGTGAGAAATGGAATAAAAAACATATCATGGACATGATCAGTGTCTGCTTCATAATGCAATCTCATAACCAAAGTGTTAAAGGAGCTTCTCAATGCAAGTCCCTAAATGGAAGTCTAATCCAAAAACATAACACATGCCCTGCAGCCTCATCTCACCTACTCTAGATAAAAAGGGCGGACATTTAAAGTTGAGTTATCTGCAGGTTTAATCTTGTTATTCACCTGCATCGCGGGATGATTAAATAATCTACAAATAAATCAGTTAAATGAAATTCCTTCGGAATAATAAAGCATCAACCTTAACAAAAATTGTCTGAATGTATGACCGGTGTTAAAATGTCAGGTTGATCATATTCTAAGAGTTGGTTGATGGTCGGTTTGCATCCTGCGTTTCGGCTCAAGCCGCGCAAAGGGATGAAGCGTGCGCGCTTACCTTCAGCTGGATGCGGGACAGAGATGCTCGCGAAGAGGAGCACTGAGGCAAGAAGAGGTCCCATTTTAGCCTTAAACAGAGAGCGGAAGCCGAGCTGGTGTGCAGGGTTGGACGGGAGAGACACGCAGAGATGCTGAAACTTCAGCCTGCGCCTCCTCTGAGTTCCGATCAAAGTGAATATCTCCTCAGGCAGGTGTCCGTTAAAGCGCTTCCCCGCGCTCTCAGACGCGCTCTCTCCCCCCTCGCGTTGAAGAATGGGATGTGAGAGCTCTGGGACACTTGGAGGGATCGCAAAATGACAAAAACACCCAAAATAAAATCAGGGATCCTGCGGAGCAGAGCGCAGTGGAGCGCAGGACGCGCAGAGGGCGACTGGAACGCGCGCAGAGCAGAGCGGCGGGAGGATCACCGGAGCGCTCGAACAGCGGCGCTGTGCGTCTGATGATAAAGGCGGTGCTTTTCTTGCTCCTCCCCCCCCCCCAACACACACACACACACACACACACACACACACACATGCACACACACACA